>CAUYQG010178708.1:0-15336 GCA_963574415.1 Tarsius wallacei | reverse complement strand
GGTGGATGATGCAATCCACCATGCCTATGTAATGAAGCCTCTATAAGACATGGGGAAAGAGGGGTGCAGGCGGGGAACACAAAAACCCAGAATTTATTTATTAAAAATTGTATGTTTATTCTTACATGTTTAAACTTCAGTAACCTTCATAGTATTCTCTGTGTGATGCAGTACTCCTATCAAGATGCTTTTTCTACTGCTCAGAACAGTTTTTGACCTCATCAGTTTTGATGCTTTTTAGTGCTTCTGCCAGTTTTTGTTTCACTTCTTCCACATTGGCAAAAGGTTTCCCTTTGAGGATTCTTTTCATCCACAGAAACAAACAAAAAAAGTCTCTTGGTACAAGATTAGGTGAATAGGGTGGGTGGGGCATGAGGGTCATGCCAGTTTTTTGGCCCAAAACTGCTCAACACTCAGCATGGTGTGGACAGCTGCACTTGTAAATCATCCATCATGAAATAGGCAGATGTGTTGAATCTCAAAAAAAAAAAAAAAAAAAAAAAAATAAATTAAGCCAAACACAGCCTCTTACAATGCTAGCAGATACACTGATGCTGATAGGCTCCTAGAGCACTTACCTAGCAGGGGAAGCCTCTATTACAAGGGGTCTGCCCTCCAAAAAATAATTCTGGGTTGTTTTGGGGTCCCCCTCATATGCTTATTATAGAAAAGTTGGGAAATATAGACAATTAAGAAAAATAAATGAAAATCTTCTTTTATCCCATAGACAAAGTGTTGCATTTCTGTTGCTTTGTCATGCAAACATATACATTTTTGATCATTGAGATTATACTGTGTATATAGTTTACTGACATTTTTGCATGGAATTTGATAATACATGACAGACAGACTAATAATAGTCCTAACTTCATGGATTCTCTTAATAGGAAGGGCTATATTATGACATGTTTTATAAGAGACATTTTGGCATTCTGTTTCATTCCTCTTTTACTGATGTCAAATAATAAAATAATTTTTTGAAGGCTAATTATAAGGCAGACTGGAAGAAAACCCTTGCCAAGGGCTATGATTTGAGACCAGATGCCATACCAATTGTTGCTGCAAAAAGTTCAAGGAACATTGCTAGCGATGTAAGTATAACTTGAAAGTAGTAAACTCTCTGTCTATTTTTAAAATCTGTACATGTATGAGACTATTTGAACTACATAAAAATGCAAGTAAATAAATTATAACATTAAAATATTTCCTAAAATCCTAAGTGCCAATGATTTTTTTCTGTTGCTTCACTTAAAATATCTTTAAAAACTTAATATAGTTGTTACAGAGAAGAAAATTCTTTCTTAGAACTGAAATATTTAAAACTTATTAATATCATCGTTATAAAACTGCTTTTTATTTGAATTAGAAAAAAGTCTTAGAATACTAAAATATCACTAAATCAAAAAATTCTTCAAGTATTTAAAAAAAACACAATGTTTTAATTTTGTAATTTTCAAAAGAAACACTCTAGTGAAATTTAGAAAATCAGGAAAAATTATAATTAAATAACAGGATTTTAATTAATTACTTTTTAATAAATTAGGCTATATTTTTATAAAAATTGATAAAATAAATGCTTTGATAGAGTAAAAATCCATTCATTTCAAGTTTAATGTACTAATTTGTATTAGGGTTTTGCTGAAAGTTACTCATAATTATGCATAATTATGCTTTATAAGAGAATGCAAATTAATAGTGGAAATAAGATGAAAAATATCCATCAAATGTTTAATAAACAAACTTTTTAGGAACCTTTGAGCATATACAAAGAATTTACTTATGAGCGATCTAGATATAAACTACAAATTATTTCATTCTTAATTATCCACAGAGTGGGTCTCAAGACCATCCATTGAAAATATTTTGCAAGTTGTTTACTTCAAAAGACTAAAAAAATCCTTACATGTTACTTAGATTCAGACTGAATTTGGCCTTTGCTTAATCTGTTATATAGATTTAGTTGGTATCAAACTTCTACCTTATGAAACTTCTGCCTGCTCTTTGTTTTCAAATAGTGCAAATATAAGGAGGCCTATGAGAAAGCCAAAGGCAAGCAAATTGGATTTCTCAGCCTTCAGGATGATCCTAAACTGGTCCACTACATGAATGTGGCCAAAATACAGTCAGATCGTGAGTACAAAAAGGGCTACGAAGCCAGCAAGACCAGGTACCACACACCTTTGGATATGGTTAGTGTGACAGCTGCCAAGAAATCTCAGGAGATTGTTACCAACACCAACTACAGACAGCCATTCCACAGTTACACTCTTCTGCCTGATGCCCTGAACGTGGAACACTCCAGGAACGCCATGCAGATTCAGAGTGATGTATGTACCCATTATCGGGTTGTCAGTACAGAGTTAGTCATCCATTTCCAGTGGGTGCGAGGGGAAAATGAGAACCACTTACTCCATCCTAAACCTGGCTGCGCCCAATGTAATTAAGGATCCCCTCTAAAACTTGGAGTCTTAGAATTCACTCATTTGACCTATATGTAGCTTTGTTGTTGTTATTATGATAATTCTAAGGAAATTTAAGAGGCTCAGATAGGTGATATATAATATCTCTTTCAGTGCAAAATTCTATTAACTTATTACTTCTTTCCTCAAGAAAGTTAATTTTTAAAAGAAATTGTTGGGTTAGGATTTCCTGTTCAAGACATGAATGCAATCACTTTTATAATTCTTCTTTTGTCTAAAAGATTACAAGGAGCAAAAAGCAGTTTATTATCCCTCCACTCTTTTTTCTTTTTTTGATAATAGTAAATTACGTAGCCAAAGAAAACCAAGCCCTAACTCTTTCTGAAATGAACATTTCCATTTTCGTTGTAAAGAATCTATACAAATCTGACTTTACCAACTGGATGAAAGGGATCGGCTGGGTCCCCATTGAGTCCCTGGAGGTGGAGAAGGCAAAGAAAGCGGGAGAGATTCTTAGTGAGAAGAAGTATCGCCAGCACCCTGAAAAGCTGAAATTCACATACGCCATGGACACAATGGAACAGGCACTTAACAAAAGTAACAAACTGACTATGGATAAGGTAAGAACTCATCTGCTAGCCTCGGCCAGGAACCCTCATGATGTTTGTGCCATTGAGCCTAGCAGTGCGCCCAAAATCTTCTTCAGTGTTTTTGTCTTTCTGATGACAGTTGTGGTGACAGTGGGAGGGGGACTCTATAGCTTTTATCTTGTCTAGAGAACTCTCTTATATTGACCCTCAGGCCATCTCTCAACAGCATGTTAAGGATGTGACAGAACCACAAAGTTCTGCATAGCTGTGCAGAGGCGGTAAGATGGCATTTGGTACTTCAGTGGAAGAGAATTCCTTTATTTGATGATTTTTCTTCCTCGTGGTGTATTTAGTTTCCTCAGCCCATCTATTTTATCCGTTTTCCAATATCAGACTTAGCCTCTTCTTCCATGGAGATGTGAATCTCTGTCTCTTGCTAGCATTGGGGCGAACTCGTCCTGCTGTAAAATCATGTACTTAACCTTCTTGTTGCAGAGACTCTACACTGAAAAATGGAACAAAGACAAGACCACCATTCACGTCATGCCTGATACTCCAGATATTTTACTCTCCAAAATAAACCAAGTCACCATGAGTGATGTAAGTAGATTAATAACAACAAAAGTGGGGGGGAAAGGTTGAAGGGAGCTAACATCTACGGGACATCTGTCTTCTACGTGCCAACCACTTTGGAGTCAGGATACCCATTCAGACCCAAGTAACAATATGCTGCTGTTTTTCTATTTCATTGTTTAGAAACTGTACAAAGCTGGCTGGGAAGAAGAAAAGAAAAAAGGATATGACCTGAGACCTGACGCCATCCCTATAAAGGCTGCAAGAACCTCTAGAGACATTGCCAGTGATGTAAGTGCTTCCACTGGGCCTCCTTGAGGCTGAGTAAGAGCAAATGCAACAAGCTCGTGTGTATTCAGGAGCTGTGGTCAACTCCACTCAGCGTTGGTGAGAACACCATCCCATGTGACACAAGACATCTCCCTTCATCTCATTCAAGTGCCCCATGGTCACCTGTTCATTATTTATAATGTAAATAGGAACTGAGTCTTGTTAAAAATAAGTTGTTTTTAGAGTATTCAAATCAGTTATAGACAATTCTGAGAAAATATAAAGATGTAATATATGTATCTTATCCAGGATACCTAGGGCCAGGCTCTTTCCTGAATTTAAAGATATACTGTGAAAAATCATGACAGCAGTCTTTTCTGTTACTTAGACAGCCGAATGGAAATTTGCTTTCTAAATCCTTCTAAACCAACCTATGTACACATCTCTCTGATCAATTCTGAGATTATTTTTTTTCCATGGGCTAGTCTAGAAAGAAATTTGAAGTAAAAAGACTCTGCTCCCTGCACCTCATGAGTGCCTCTCTGTCCAATTTTAGAGTGGCTCTAAAACCTTTTGCCTATGACAAATCTAATGTCATCTAGTGCATGATATTTTGTTCTCTGTCTTTCATCACTTAGTCACCATGGTTTCTTCTCTATCCACAGTACAAATACAAGCAAGCCTATGAAAAAGCCAAAGGGAAACACATTGGCTTCCGGAGCCTGGAAGATGACCCTAAGCTGGTGCACTTCATGCAGGTGGCCAAGATGCAGTCAGACCGGGAATACAAGAAAGCGTATGAGAAATCCAAGACCTCCTTCCACACCCCAGTAGACATGCTTAGTGTGGTGGCAGCCAAGAAGTCTCAGGAAGTGGCCACCAATGCCAACTACAGGAACGTGATCCATACCTACAACATGCTACCTGATGCCATGAACTTTGAACTGGCCAAAAATATGATGCAGATTCAAAGTGATGTACGTGAAAGCCTCAATATTGGTAGAACGTTTACTCTGGAGAATAAGCAAGTCATGAGTGGCCATAGCAATGTAATTTTGAAAATCCTCAGTGAAATTCATGTGCAGTTTTCCAACGAGGTGTTTTATTTGTTGCCTTAGATCAAATGTATGTATTTTAACCAAAAGACATCAGTTCTAGAAACTAAAATCTTAACTTCGACTATTGTTGCTGTGAGCACTGTTGGACTCTGAATTCAGCAACAGCAAATGAAATTTGGTTTCAGAAGGAATGTACTGAAGGAAATATGTCTAGCAAAAAAGGTCAAAGGCATAATAGGCTCTCGATAGAGGAATGAAAGGGAAAGTAGGAAATCAGATAACCTGACAGATCTAGCCCCTTACTCCCAACCAGCTTTTATTCCACTACTGCTAAGTTTGCATTTGCCAAGCTCATTAATGACATCTCAACTGATACTGAGGAAGTGATGACTGAGGCAGCTTCAGGAATAAGTATAGGCAAGATAGTGAGAGTATAAAGTCAAGAATTCAGCTGAAGAGGCTATTTGATGGCTGGAGGAAGTGAATTTAAATTACAGACCAAAAGCTGACCACACTAAGCATACATATCACTTTAGGAATGTAAAAACTGAGCTATTCATTGCCAAGGGGATACATAAATGCCCAGATGAAAGCAACCATGGTTCAGTTGTAGAGAGAAATATCAGAGATGAGGGGCAAATAATGAAATTTACACAAAGTACTTGGAATGTTTCTGGCGCATCTGAGGAAATTGTAACAGTGGTGAGTGTAAAAGACTTGTAGAGAAAGAGAAATAAGAAAGGCCAGCATAGTCATCTTTCTCAAAGAGGTAATAGGCATATAGCAGACAAATCTATTTGCTATTTCCTAGCATTTTTTAATTTATAGAAACATTAAGAAAAAGAAAACACAAAGATAGTTCTGCTTATTTTTAATTTCTAACACAAGGAAATGTAAAAGAGAGAAAAGTTTAGGGATAACAGTGGGTGAAGTTCAATATACTATTGGTTGGAATCTGAAGTGAAAGTTGTGGACTATTAAACACACACTCAGTATTCTTGGGAAGTTTTGATTTTTTTTTCTCATCATTGAATTTTTCCTCTTTTGTAGAATCAGTACAAAGCTGACTATGCCGACTTCATGAAGGGAATTGGATGGCTCCCTCTGGGCTCCCTGGAAGCTGAGAAAAACAAGAAAGCCATGGAGATTATTAGTGAAAAGAAGTACCGCCAGCATCCAGACACTTTGAAGTATTCCACATTGATGGACTCCATGAACATGGTTTTGGCCCAGAATAATGCAAAGATTATGAATGAAGTAAGCTTTTGCTCATGCCGTGTTTCATGCATCAGAGCAAATGCAGGTGTACACTTATCTTACATGGAATTTACAGGTTTTGCTAATGCAGTTATAGTGCATCACACAAGGCTGGCTTTATCTTGAGAAAGAGCCTTGTGGTTAAAAAAAAGACAGGAATTATTTTTAATTAGTGGCTCCCCAAATGTTAATGAACCATCCTTTCTCATTGACATAAACCAAGTAAATCGAGACCCGTTCTTTTAGCACACATCTTGAAAATGAGTCCTGTTTCTCTAAGTTGAGATTGAGTAGAAGTTCATGACACAGACTGCCTGATGACAACTAGTGTTGCAGCCCACCCCTGCTTTCTAGCTGCTTTGATGGGATCAAAGAAAACTAGATTCCATGGCTGGACCAGCATTCTGAACCAGGACCTTTTCTGGGCAATAATGAAAGCAATTGTTTTACATCAGTATTTCCTTAGTGTGTTAATTATTTCAGCCATTAGAAAAGGCTTACTGTGTTTTTACATTTATTTGCCATAAGATATCAAGATCAACAAGCACAATCAACCATGGGCATCTGTTTTTAAGTTAAAATAATAAAATAATTGCAGCAGCACTGGTCATAACATGTGGATCACAATTAGAAATGCCTTATTAGCAAAGAGGGAAAAAATTTACTTGTACCTTAACATTAAACAGTTGTAGAAAATAATGGTCCTAATTGTGCTAGAAACAAATCAGCATTAAGCTAAGCCATGGAATAAACCCCCTGGAGTCTTCAGAAAATGGACTGATTTGTTGACAAGATCAACTTCCTTGAAAGGTACCTGCCTAAAAGACAAGGCACATATCTCAGTGCCCCTTTGAAGATTTAGAATCTAAACTATCATGAGAATATATTTATTTTTTAAAATATTAAATTAGATATTTGCATTTCTTTTTCATTGTTAGTGGTTAACATTTCAGGATAATGATGTCAAGAGGAAAATCATAGAACCAGCAAATGTTGGCACTGAGAGACATCTTGGTGATCATCAGATTGAATTCACTCACTGTATAGTTGAGAAAAGTGCAGCCCAGAGAGACAAAGCACCTTTCCTAAGGACCCACAGTAGGTCAATGCCTGGGTCTAGATTAGAACAGGAATTTTGAAGGCTAGCCACTGCTCTTTCCACTAGAATTGCACAGTCCAATACTATAACCACTAGCTACATGTGTCCATTTATATTTATATTCAACTAAATAATATTAATTAAGTTTCTCATTCACATTAGGCACATTTCAAGTACTTGATGGCCTTATTGAGTACTACTAGGGGCTACCACATTGAATTGTACAGAACATTTTCATCATTGCAGAAAGTTCTATTGGGCAGTGCTTGTCTAAAACAAAGGTCAGAAAACTACTGTTTTTATAAATAAAGTTTTATTGTAATACAGCCATAACTATTCACTTGCATGTTGTCTATGGCTGCTTTTGCACCACAACAACAGAGTTGAGTAATCAATGACAGAGACTTTATAGCTCCAAAGCCTAAAATATTCACTATCTGGCCCTTTACGAAAGAGTTTGTCAACTCCTAGTCTAGAAGAAGGTTATTCTTGCTTTAATTAAGTCTGGCAAAAACAGAGATATAGCATTTTTCACCTATAGTTTGCAAAGATTAAAGTTGTGTTATATTATTCACTGTATCAGTAAGAGAGTTTATGTTAATGTAAATTTTTAATGAGCAATTTGTTAGTATTTGTTAAAATTAAAGATTCAGATGCTCATTATGCTATAGAAATCCTTGTGTATATGTGCAAAGATATATCACACATATACCCAATAATACTTTTTGCAGTTTAGGGTTTCTGAAAGGAGATGCTGAGAAGAAATTTGACATACAGGGTATTTTGGGGGGATAAATGTCTTAGAAGGAAGGACTGAATAGGAGGAGAAGTTGAACTGTAATGCAGGCCCAACAAAGCCTCAGCCAGTCCCATGGAAGGCTCTCGGTGACACTGCCAGAAGCATCCTGCATTAGGCTGAATTGGCCAGACCTTTGTATGGCCAGTTTGGTTGGTTACTGGATGTGCCACCTGGGAAAGGCATGCTCTTGAGTGAGGCTGCTGACAACCAGAGGCTGTCTGCCAGAAGCTGGTGCATCAAATCCTTTCTTGAATGGGTGTCTGGGTGCTGTGTCTCCATGCTCACCACAAAGATCATGACAGAACTGTTTGTAGTGGAAACATACTAGAGACCACAAATTAAGCATCTATCCACAGAGAAATGGTTAAATCTATTGGATTATGGATTATTCCTAATGGAATACTATGCAGCTCTTTAAATGAATGAAGCAAATTATTTAAGAAGGTTCAAAGATGTCTAGCCTATATTATTAAGTCAAAAAGCAAGATGTAGAATCTTATGTATTATATGACCTCATTTATATTTTAAAAAGGGCTATGAGTGTGTGTTAATATGCATAGAAAACTGTAGGCAGAAGATGTTATTTCCAGACTGTAAGACAGGGGAAAGGGGACTTTTACTTTCCACCTTACATCCTCTTCACTAGATTGTTTGAAAAAGCAACTTTTCCATTAAATTTTTTTTCTTAATTTAGCTAGTAAAAATACACAAAGCATGGATACAATGATATATATGTATGTACTAAGTGAGTTCATCTTAAGATTGTGAACACTAATTTATACCTTTTTCTCCAGCACCTCTACAAACAAGCATGGGAAGCTGACAAGACCAAAGTTCACATCATGCCTGATATCCCCGAGATTATTTTGGCAAAGGCAAATGCAATTAATATGAGTGATGTAAGTATAATTCCCTCTGTTGTCATCTTTCTTTCCAGCCTATTTGAACCAGTACAAACAAATTGACTAATTAACATCTCTCTCAATTATGAGAGTAAGTGTTTTAAAAATAATATTGGAAATCCACAAATGAGACTCTTTCAATCTTGCTTTGCTATGAGCTGGAGAAGGCCTTTGGATGAGATTGGATCAAGCAGTGAGGAATTTGAGTGGTGATTAGATTTTGTTCTAGGGGCAAGCACTCCTTATCAAAATAAAACACTTGTCAGGAAGATATAGGCTTGGGGTCCAGGAGAAGAGAAAAAGGAAGTGAGAGAACTAGGATCTCATTCTCAGAGAGCTTCTCTACTAACCTTTTGAGATGGTTCTGAGGAAGGAGTTAAATGGACTTGGAAGATGGATATTTTAGAGAATTTGGGGCAAATCCCATAACAAGGAATGTGCAACAATTGTTAGAAAATGCACTGATGTTTTATTTCATTTCTTTTCTCATCTTAACCATAGTTGATAGGAAATCCTCTAATCCTACTCAGTTTTTTTTTCCTTTTCTTTGTTTGACTTCCACGGGGATTTGGAATTGCTGATCTTTTTATTTTTCTTTTAGATAGGAGATTCCACATAATTGTATAAATAAAAGTGTTGATTGTAAAACAGTGAAGTTTTCTTTTGCTATGAGAATATAGCTGCTTTGTACTCTTTCTTTAACTTTTATTTGATAAAATGCAGCAATAAAACTCTCTTGGCATTTCACATTTTAAAAGTATACTTACAGCCTAATAGAGGCCAGTAACTCTTTACTTTTTCTGGTGGTTTCTTGAAAAAGGTATTTTTTCAAACACAATTATGTTATTTGTGAGACAATTCAGCCACTGAATCACCAAAGAAGCATTCTGATCAAAAATAAAAAAACATGCCACAGTGCTAGTTTACTCTTCTAAAATAAGTTCAAGATTTCATATTTAGAAGAATACTATTCCATTTTCCTCTCTTTACAGAAACTCTACAAACTTTCTCTAGAAGAGTCTAAAAAGAAAGGCTATGATCTCAGAACTGATGCAATTCCTATCAAAGCTGCCAAGGCTTCAAGAGATATTGCCAGTGACGTAAGTTTGAAGGAAAACAGTCACCAGGTTGGGGGTTTCTAATCAACCCAAATAATAAGGATTGAGTTCTGGAAACACTGAGTGCCTAAAATATGGGGAAAAAAAAAGTGTCTCACTCTTTTCTGAGAATGCTTCCTAGCCTGCTTTTGTGTTTTCTCTGGTATTTCTGAAAACAAACAAAATGCTAACCACATTATGATTCTCAAAGATGTCAGCGCTTTGACTCATGAAATCTTTGAACTCCATCACCAAGGTCATGGCTTGTAGAAATTCAAGCCCTTCACCAAGTTTTCTTGGTGAAAGGTTTATGTTGCTCTTGTTTCCTGCTTCTTTCAATCTGACTTCCTAATGGGATGTCTCATATAGTGGTATGCTGGGGTGCTGATCATTTGGGCTCATAACTACTGATTATTAAATAGTTGGGGATTTTGCAAACCAGTTACTAAACTATTGGTAGCTTGACATCAGCCATGATGGGAGTATTTAAACCATAGGAATTGGCAAACGCTACAAATTAGGGCTTTCCTCTTCCCCCCAGGAAGCTGGTGTACCAGCACACCACTGTCATAACACATCACCTATATGAAAGTCAGTTCTTTAATTTGACTAGTTCTTCAAGAAATTCACTCACAGAGAACATTTAATGACTTACAGGGACTGAGAGGAATGAACATATTTCAGAGCACTCTTTCTTTGGTCACTCTTGGTTTTACTTTCTCCTCTTCAATCTCTGTTCTTCATCTTCCCTACATATACAGTCCATCCAACTCCCCTTTATTATCCTGAGAACTCCAAATTCTTCTCCCTCCATTACAATGGAGTATTTGTTTTCCCAGCTTCTACCCCCTAACTTACACAATCAATTCCACAAGGAGATAGGCAGAATAAGAGACTTTCCATATGCCAAGATCTTCCCTCTAGAGAAAAAAGTTGGGATGATAAATAGTAAAATTTCTTCCCCATGTTAGCAGTTTAGAGAATCTTAAAAGAAAAAGAGCTCTGAAAATATAAAACTACTCTAAAATTATACTGTGTAACACTTAATTGAACCTATTCTCATCAGTATAAGAATGGCTTGATGGTTTCTCAGGGCAGGACTACACTGCTTTTGTTCCCCATTTTCTGTGTTCTTATGACCTACTAACAGCCTCTTTAGCACTAACAACAAAAGATATGTGTAAGTCACTCTGACGTATCATCACAAGATCTGGATTCTAATCCTTACTGACCTCAGCAAGACATTCACCTCTCTGGGTCTCAGTTTACTCAGTTTAAAATGGGGGCAGTAATAAGAACTTTGCTATTTACCTCAGAAAGAATAGTTGTGAGTATCAAGTCACATAGATAAATATGGACGATGTGTTTTGTGAACTATGGAGCTCTATGCAAATATCTTTTTTTTAAATAAAATAGAGAATGTTGAAACTAGAATGGTTTTTAGTGTAGGAAATTGATCTGTGTACATATTCATATTTTCTTCACAGTACAAATACAAGTATAATTATGAAAAGGAGAGGGGGAAAATGGTTGGCTTCCGCAGTCTTGAGGATGATCCTAAATTAGTCCATTCCATGCAAGTGGCTAAGATGCAGTCTGATCGAGAATACAAGAAAAACTATGAGAACACAAAGACCAGCTATCACACTCCTGCCGACATGCTCAGTGTCACCGCCGCCAAAGATGCCCAAGCCAACATCACCAACACTAACTACAGGCACCTGATTCACAAGTACATCCTCCTTCCAGATGCAATGAACATCGAGCTGACCAGGAATATGAATCGCATACAGAGTGAGGTAAGGTTTTCTCCAATCTGGGTGATGGTGGGGATCCCAGCATGGGAAGGGAGATTACATTCGCACATGCCACATTTTGGTGTCTAAGTTGGTAAGACAACATAGAATTTGCTTCTTCTCTTTATAGAATGAGTATAAGCAAGACTACAATGAATGGTACAAAGGGATTGGCTGGAGTCCAGCTGGTTCCCTAGAAGTGGAGAAGGCCAAGAAAGCAACTGAATATGCCAGTGATCAGAAATACCGCCAGCATCCTAGCAATTTCCAGTTTAAGAAGCTGACTGATTCCATGGACATGGTGCTTGCTAAGCAGAATGCACATACCATGAACAAGGTAGAGCTTCACATAACTCCCAAGCAAGGCAAGGCTAGCAGGCTCTGGTTCTTGTTTGGGAACTTTAACTCAGGTCCATCACTCTGAGGCAGGGGCAAACAGCTCTAGATCATTCTTCTATGCGATTTTCTTCTCTTTGCCCACCTTTTTTTTTTCTTCTTTTCTTGCCCTTCTAATTGAGTTAGAAATTATAATTTATATTTTAATGATTACATCTTAAGTACTTTCAATCTGTTCTAGAAGATAGAAAATACTTAAAAGATTATTTTAAAAATGAGTTTGTTTCTGGTGTCTTTTCTGAATTATATGCTACTTTAGTTACTATTTGCTACTTCAAATTGAGTGTATTCAAATTATATATATTCTTTTCTTTCTTGTTTGTCCTAAACAGTTATTCAAATTTCATGTCTTTTTTCCTACTTCCTAGCATTTATACACCGTTGATTGGAATAAAGATAAGACCAAGGTTCATGTGATGCCTGACACACCAGATATTTTACAAGCCAAGCAGAATCAAACACTATATAGTCAGGTAAAGCTACGTGAAAATTGTGTTTATGATTTGTCTCGAAACTTATTAAACTTACAAAAGTGATATAGTGGCAAATAACTGATATAAACCCTGAAGCAATGGAATGAATGATTCAAATTGGTTAGCCTAGAGAATGACTCAAACTGGTTATCAACCCAAACGGTTTTTTTAAAGCAAATTAACTTTATTTTTATTGCCATTCCTATTAAAAGAACAAAGGAAAATTGAGAAAATATGTAAAACACAAACAGCTGCAATACAGAGAGTAAATGCAGGAGTGACACAGGCCTCAATGCAACAGTGACACAGGCCTTGATACAACAGCCTTGGGGTGGTCTGTGCCACATCAGTGAAAAGGAACAGGCTCCTCTGTCCTGGCCCTGAAGCTCCTGGAATCGCCTTTTCAAAACACGCTCTCCCACTCTTGTTCAATTTGCAAGGTTTTGTAATATCCCTGTTCTGGTGACATTTCCTTGCTTCCAAAATCCAGGCTGGAACTCAACTAATCCTAGAATCCAACCAAGAGCCACACACCAGAGGGCGCCTGTTGTTTGTCAGTCTCTGACTCTGAAGGAAATGCATTCCACCTGGCATGCTTTTCCTCTCCCGGGACACTTGTCTGACTCTGGAGCGGGGATTCCCCTGGGGTTTCGTGGGGCCTGAGCCTGTTCCCCACCTAAGTGGTTAAGAGCAAAGGCTTCAGCTACAACTCTATGCTCCATGTAGGCAGTGTGTTTGTTGTGTTTAACTCTGTGCTTATTGTGCTTGGTTCAAAGTAGAAAACCAAAGTATAATGTGGAAAACAAATTGCACCAAATAGCCAGCATGGTGGAACACACCAGTAGTCTCAGCTACTTAGGAAGCTGAGGTGGGAAGATCCCTTGAACCCAGGAGTTCAAGTCCAACTTGGGCAACACAGGAAGAACACATCTGCAATAAATAGAATAGAATAGAATAAATTTTGCATCAAACAGACCTAGTATGAGTTTTGGCTTTGCCATTTTGAGCTGTATGATACTAGGCAAATCACATACCTGTCTAAATCTCAGTTTTGGCTGGGAGCGGTGGCTCAAGCCTGTAATCCCAGCACTTTGGGAGGCCGAGGTGAGGGGATTGCCTGAGCCCACGGGTTCGAGAACAGCCTAGGCAACTTGGCGAGACCTCATCTCTGCCATAAATAAAAAAAAAATTAGCTGGGCGTGGAAGGTTGGGCAGGAAGGATTGCCTGAGCCCAGCAGGTTGACGTGGGGTGGTAGTGAACATGCCACTGCACTCCGACCTGGGCGATGGAGTGAAACTCCAACTCCAAACAAACAAACAAACAAATAAATCTCAGTTTCCTCATCCCTAAAAGGGAAACCATAAAAGTGCCTATGACATTGGTTTGTACATACATAGAAAATACTGGATGACTATCACCTATATTTTTTATTATACAGTTTTAACACACATGCATCCATTCAGTGAATTTGACTCAGAAAGATTGAACTCATTTACTGAAACTCATAACAGGTATTTCATCTTTTAGCACTTTTATCACTTAGCTAATTAAAATTTAGTGACCTGATTTTCTTTTTGTTATCAATTATTTTAATATCTGTGCTCAAAATAGTGATCCCAGACCATACTTAACAGCAGAGAGAAAAGCACCTGGTATACCTGATATGACTGCATTATTTCTGAACAGTAGAGGCCAAGCTCAAATATACCACTAGAAAGTCTCAGAGCCAAAAAAGTGGAACCCAAGTCATATGATGCTGAGTCCATGCTTTTTCTATTCTTTTAAACACCGTATGTTGGGTTTTATCCATGTCTTTAAAGACAGGGTAGATGATGTTAGACTCTGATATCCACTCTTTAGATACACTTTTGCTCGATAATCTATTTGAGATTTTTAAAATATAGACAGAATAATGCTAAAGAATTTCTTTAATTTTCAGAAACTCTATAAACTTGGATGGGAAGAAGCTTTGAAGAAAGGCTATGATCTCCCAGTTGATGCAATTTCCGTACAGCTGGCCAAATCTTCAAGAGACATTGCTAGCGATGTAAGTGCTAGTTTGACTTCTATAAGGATGTATTTTTATCTGAATCCGGTAACTTAATGTGGGTAACTATTTTTATCGATAGGCTTTACTTTCTTTCTTTTTTCTTTTTTTTGACTTGAAGTCTCACTCTGTCACCCAGGCTGGGGTGCAGTGGCACACTCACGGGCACCCCAGTGTTGACCTGCTGGGCTTGGCGATCCTTCTGCCTCAGCCTTCCAAGTAGCTGGAACTACAGGCACGTGCTACCATGCCAGGCTAATTTTTTATTTATTGTAGAGACGAGGTCTTGCCAAGTTGCCCGGGCTGGTCTCGAACCTGCGGGCTCAGGCAATCCACTCGCCTTAGCCTCCCAAAGTGCTGGGATTACAGAATAAGCCACCGAGCCTGGCCGGCTTTACCTTTCTTTTTTTTTTTTTCTTTTTTTTTTTTTGAGTTGGAGTCTCACTCTGTCGCCCAGACTGGAGTGCAGTGGCCGCTCCCGGCCACCGCAGCCTCAACCTGCTGGGCTCCGGCGATCCTTCCGCCTCAGTCTTCCACATAGCTGGAACTACAGGCGTG
>CAUYQG010178706.1:0-13212 GCA_963574415.1 Tarsius wallacei | reverse complement strand
TTACCTAACTGTGCAGTTGGCTGTTTTTAGTTTCTGTATGTTTTATCTGAGCAATAAATTTATTCATTTATTTTCTTTCTTTTTAAAATTTTTTATTTTAAAGATATGGGGTATGACTCAGGGTTAGTTATACAAGTGTTCGTTATGCAGGTACCCTTGTTGATGAGGTGTGCCCTTATTAATATTAAAATAGAAACATTAAAATAAAGAACAGCTGGGCACAGTGGTACATGCCTGTAGTCCCAACAACTCCAGAGACTGAAGCGGGAGGACCTCTTGAGGCCAAGAGTGCAAGACCAGCCTGGGCAACATAGTGAGACACGATCACTGAACAAGTAAATAAAAAATTGAAATCAAGAATGTCAAATAACTCTATTGTTTTTCCACATTGTACTAGAGTCTTAGCCAATGCATTAGATGCAAAAAATAAAACGAGATGTAATATGTTGGTGAGAGACTTTCATTATTAATATGCTATAAAATCAGTAGTATAACGATATGTATTAAACAACCAGTTATCTTCGGATGTAGTTACTAACACAAATGTTGGTTGGTGTTTTTGTCTACATATAAGTAAGATGAAAGTAAAACTATTTGTTCAAACTTCACTCGTTTGTCAATATGTAAGTGACTTCTTGGTTAAATTGAAAAACAGTTTTCAAATACCGTAAGTATATTTTCTCAATTTTTTGTGCTATTCATAATGTAATGACTATAGATATGACAAACTCTTGGATTTAATCTCTGTCTTAATCCATTTTGTGTTGCTATGACAGAATATCAGAGGCTGAGTAATTTACAAAGAAAAGAGATTTATAGGGAGGGTGGGAGAAAAAAAAAGAAAAGAGATTTACTTAGCTCATGATCTGTAGTCAGAGAAGTTCAAGGGTGTGGCCCTGGTAAGGGCCTTCAAGGACCTTTTCTAGGTCAAAGGAGCAGTGGACATGTATGTAGAGAAGCAAAATCCTGGGGCCATCTTGGTCTTAAAACAGCCCACTCTCTCAGAAATGAATCTATTCCCTCGATAACTAACCCAGGCGTGTCAGTGAGAGGTCATCACTACCTTGAGAACAGTACCAAGACATTCATACAAGATCCACCCCATGGCCCAAACACTTCCCATTAGGTCCTACCCCCCAACACAGCCACATTGGGGATCAAATTTCAACACGAGTTTTGGTAGCGACAAATTCAAACCATATCCAAACCAGAGCAATTTTCATTATTAACCTTTAATTTAAGTCGAGGCAATTGACAAAACAATACATCAAGACCTGATTTGTAACATTTGCTGATTTCCTCAGTGTAAATATAGTCCTCTTGTCATGGTTGCTTTCAAGCTACCAGAGGGACTTCACTGAATGTGGTATTGGAAGAGACACACAATAGCCCACAGTTATAAAGATTACTCATTAAGCAGGAACAACAGAAATAGCCTCAAAAGCACAGATAATAGTAAAATATAATACAATAATTCAGACATGAGTTTTCAGTATTTATTACCTTTATTTTTATATAATTGATTTAACTGTAAATTTACATAATTTAATTTTTAATAGTTGCTATGTTTAACAGCCACCTCACAAAATTCCTGAAAACTTAGCAATCAACCCTTTCGTGAACTGTCATAGGCCAGTTCTACAGTATCATATAATTGTGTATCTAGAAAATTAGAGAATCAAATGAAAAACTAACAGAAACAAAAATACATTTTGTTCAGTTGGTTGGATACAAAATCAACGTAATTACAAAATGTAAAATAAAAAAATCAAAGAGCGACAAGAAAAAGAAAATAACTAAGAAAAAGCCCAATCCATAAAGCACAAGGCATATATTAAGAGGAGTGTAAAACTTTATTGATTCACATTTTAAAAGCCATGAATAAATGAAGAGATTATATTATGTTTCTTCCTGGGAGTAGTTAATATTTTAAAGATGTCAGTCCTCCTCCAAAGTAATCTATACACAATCTCAATCAAAATTCTAACAGAATTTGATATGGACATTGATAAATCAATTCTGGAGTTTGCTGGAATAGAATGTGCCCATGAAGAAATACTTTAAACGTCTTGCTCTCCTAGATGTAGGAACGTTCTGCAATACATTGGTAATTAAAACAGTGAGATTCTGGTGTAGGAGTAATTAAATATATTGGTGAACAGAGGAAAAGTTCAAAACGTCCCATCATTACAGAAGTGGGATAGTCCCTGTAAGAGGAGCTCACCTCAGTGGGGAAAGCTGGGAGGATTCAAAAACTGGGTTTGGAAGAATTGACTTTTATTTGGAAAAAGCAGTCAGGTGACCATTACTCATTGAAGATGTATCCATCCATACACATCTGATTTGTGTTCTTCTCTCTATCCTCTAACTTAATAAAAATTTAAAAATCTCACACCAAACTAAAAATTTAACTCCAGATGCCTAAAAAATGTAGACTTTAAAGAAAGAAATGACGTTAAGAAAACACAGGAAGTTATTTTTATCTATTGTCATGGTGAGGATTTCCTTATTAAGACACACAACCAAGAAGCATTGAAGGAAATAATGGACAGATACTTGAAAACTTACAACTATTGTAGTGCAAGAGACTTCATAATTTAAGGTAAAAAAATAAGTTACAGACTAAGAAGAAATTGTTGCTATAAATATAGTAGTGAAAGGACATGTATTACCAAAATATCAAAGTTCCTATAAGTCAATAAGAAAAAGATAATCAGCCCAGTGAAAAGGAAAATCTAAGCCATCTCTGTTCAGTCAAAATGTCATGTGGGCAACATATATAATTTTTAAATTTTTCAGTAGCCAAGTTAAAATTATTTAAAGCAGTATATCTAATTATGAAGACATAAAATATTAATGAGATATGTTACACCCTTTTTTCAGACCAAGTCGTTGAATTTCTGTGCATTTTATACCAACATCACAACCCAGTTCAGGCTAGCCACATTTCAAGTGCTCAATAACCGCAATTGCTGGTGCCGGCCATTTTGGACAGCACAGATCTAAGCAATTCACCAGAGAAATATAAATGACCGATGGACTAAAATATTCCTTCACTAATAGTAAGGAAATAGAAACAATAAGATTTCTCATTTTACCCATCACACTGACAAACATTGAAAGAACAAAAATCATTTAAAATTAATCTTAGGAACAAAGAAACTTGTTATAGGATTATTTGTAAGAGCTAAAAGAAAGGAAGAAAAAGAACAAGTGAGAAGGGGAGGAAACAGCTCGAGCAGCAGGTGGAGGCAGGTGAGGGTGCAGTGGAGGCATAGAGGCTGTGAGTTCGGATGAGTGGTCTGAAATATGGATACTGACATAGAAAGCTGTCTAAAAAATAATAGTAATAACAGTAAAAAAACCAGTTTGTGGAAAATTTTATTTGGTTTGGAAAACATAAGTTATTTTTTATGTTTATATGGATGCATATGTTTCTAAATGCGTTCGAAAATGATCTGAAAGATTGTTAAGTCAAAGTATTTAGCAGGTCTCACCTTTGGTGGAGTGTGACGGATAGGTCTGTTGACAGTGGGAGTGGGAGCTTTCATTTTACATTTTTGCAATAAGCGCATGTTACATTTGAAAGTGGAAATTTTTTTCTTTTAATGTATGGGAAGTTCAGTAAGCCACAGCTAAAGTTCAGAGTTCCCAGCACCCACATTCCATGGCACTCCCTCAATGTTCTATTCCTGAGAAATGTTGGAGGCCATCCTGGGAGGGATAACATAGAATACATATTTTTATAATTATTGCAATATTGAGGACCAGTCATTATTTTATGATAACTACAATCTAACCAGCTCAGCACTGAAGGTAGTTCAGTCAATCTAAATTCTCTGTGTCATCCAGCAAATTTTCCTGAGCAGGCTATGTAAGGCACTGAGAAAATATCAAGATAAACAAATTGGGAGTACTGGCTTAAAGGAATGCATACTACTTTGTGTATCATTTGATGGAACAGAGAAACAAATGACTTTAATTTTCCTACAAGTAGAGTGCTCATTTCTCAACAATCCCAATTGTCAATAAAAGGTAAGATTGAGTACTTTTTGCCCTTTTCTCTTCCCCATTTTTTGGAGTCTGAAATAAAGACATGTTATCTCCAAACAGAGGTCAAAAGTCACAAACTAAGGACAGCACTGAGATCCCCAAAATACCACCAGATGACCTGTAATAAAGCAAAGCTACATTTTTTGGAACATAGCAGGAAGAGAGAACAGCACCTAGACAGAGTCTTAGTGGTATCTCCGAAGGGGAAGGCAGAAGAGAACATTTAGAGGATTTTTGAGTTTAGACTCAAGTGGTTTAAGGTGGATTTTTTGAGACAGGGAATCAATTGGGATCAGAGCAAGTACAGGACATGACAGTTTAAGAGATGCACACACAGCAAGGTGAGAGCCTTGAAGTTGAGTGTTGGTAAGTAAACTGAGTGTGTTGCCCTGGTGAACAAATTACTGCCTGAGACCCGTTGATGTGAGAAGTTTCCTGAAGTAACTTACTGGTTAGTCTTCTTGGGGCAAGGCTCTTCTAGACCTAACAGCTAAGCCATGCTGAACTGGGCATTTCCATACTCAGTCTTTGGCCTCAAATTCTCTTTTCCCGAAATCCAGTAGTTGACACAGGTGTTCTCAGTTCTTAGTACTCATAATTATGCTGTTGATGTAGCTGGTTGCAGTTCTTAATAGTGAGAAGACTAAAAGGAATCTGGGGCCATTAAAATTTCCTTAAAAGTTCAATGAACTCTGACTGCCCACTTTCAGATTTCTTGTTATACACTTTGAGAAGGAAGAATTATCACATGGCAAGGAGCCCTAGCTCTTAAAACATTTTTCTGAAAAGAGAGAAGTGAACATTGGCCAAGACTGAAGGAGAGAGAACAGGTTTTTCTCTGGATGCAATGGAGAGCCCCTCAAAAATTAGTCCAAAAATGACATGATCACATTTGTGTTTGACAAAACTCTGATGACATTTTAGAAAATAGACTAGAGAAAGGCAAGATTAGAGTCAAGAAGACCCATAAGGAGTATCTTGCAATGACCCAAAATAAATGTTAAGGATAAAAACAATGAGGAAGGCTATAAGGAGTCATTCATTCATTCACTCATACATTCCTTCATTTCATATCTATCTATCTATATATTTTTAGAGACAGAGTTTCACTCTGCCACCCAGGTGGTGTGCCTGGAGTCTAGTCGCATAATCAGAGTTCACTGCAGCCTTGAACTTTTGGGCTCAAGTGATCCTCCCACCTCAGCCTCCCAAGTAGTTGGAACTACAGGTGTGTGCCCCCACACCTGGCTAATTTTTAAAAATTTTTTGTGGAGTCAAGGTCTCGCTATGTAGCCCAGGTTGGTCTTGAACTCCTGGCTTCAAGGGATCCTCCTGCCTTGACCTCCCAAAGTGCTGGGATCACAGGCATGAACCACCTCACCTGGCATCCCAAATATTACTAAATGCCTATTAACTGCCAGGCACATTTCTAGGCATTGGAGATCCCATAGTAAATAGCATATAATCTAATGTATGTTGAGGTCCTGTGGTATGCCAAGTGCCGTGTGTTCATTATCTCAATTATTCTTCACACTGTGAGGGTGTGTGTGTATTATTATCATCTCCCCTTGCAGATGAAAAACCTGAGGGCATTGGAGGAGTGTATGAGTTGGACAAAGATTAGGAAGGTGACCAATCTGACCTCCTCTAACACAAAACATTGCTCTGTGATCCTACAGACTTTAGGTTCTGCCTATCCTCATGCACTGCTTGAGATCTGACTGTTAACCTCCTAGTCTCTTCTTGGAAACTTTTTGTAAGCATACACCTTTTCGTCCTTCCCTCCATGGATCTTCAGGATTCATCCTTCTCTACAGCTTTACTCCACCCATTTGTATCAGGTCCTCCAGTATGATTTTCATATTCTCCCCTCACAGTTCCACAGTTCCATCCTTCCACCCACCACAGTGGCCATGAT
The DNA here is from genome assembly GCA_963574415.1 of Tarsius wallacei. NCBI lineage: Eukaryota > Metazoa > Chordata > Mammalia > Primates > Tarsiidae > Tarsius > Tarsius wallacei. The sequence goes on along the minus strand of CAUYQG010178706.1, from coordinate 7,241 downwards.
CTTAGCCATCCACTCCTTCTGAATTCCTGCACCCCATTTTCCCGCAGGCACCTATTTGGATCACCCAGTTCTCCTTTTCTTTTTTAGCCCTCTCCAGTCATGGTCTCTCCGACGCCGTTAGACTTTCCCCAGTAAAGCTCCTCCCATGCCAACTTCCTTTTCCAAAAGGCCCTCCTATTTGTGAGCGTAGGGAAAAGTCTGACATGGGGCACAAAAGAGAATGAGTGTGTTTGGCCTGTTCCTCTCACACATGACTCTCCTGGTCAGGCTAATTACAGGTTGACCACACCTCCCTGCCTTCTATTCCCTGAACATACCCAAATCCTTCCCCTCTAGGAGTCTTCAGACTTCCTGCCCCCATCCCTGCCTGACCGACTTTCCCCCCAAATTACCATGTGCTGAACTTCTCCTTGGTATTCAGCTTTCGGTTTCACCGTTAACTCCTCGGGGCATCTCCTAACTACTAAATCCAAAATGATCCAGAATGTCTCTCACACCCTTCCAACCTGTACCCATGGTTTCCCATCATGGCACGAATCACTGTCTGACATTTCCTTGCTCATGTTTGTTTACTACCTCCATCCTGTAGACTCTAAGTCTCCTGCATGGTCCCCTAGCAAATGCACGTTGAAGGAACGGTGAGGCAGCCTGCTTCCAGCCTAGACCAGAGAGCGTTGCTGACTGGCAGCCTCTCTATCCTGAGGACACGTTCCCAGCTGGGCATTCAGCAGGCACCAAGTCACTCCATTTCAAATCCACCCCAGGACATTTCCACCCCAGCTTTTGTCCCCAAAATCATATCTTTTCTACTAAGCAGTTCCAAAGTTTGAGTTTAGTACGAGACGCTCTCCTTGCCATGGGTGATCAATTTAGCCCTTTTCAGCGTTAAATTCTTTATCTCTAAAGTGAGAATACATTTTGAAATCATTACACAAAAAGGGACCCCACAGACAATAGGAGAAGCAAAACAGACACAGGACTTCAGGGAAGCATGAAATCAGAGGTAGAGATGTGGAGAAATGTCAGACCCCTGAGAATTCCCCAGGGCTGTGGGCCAAGGGCAGGTATGGAGAGCACTGATCTCATGGTTTTAGATGGATCCAGTCTCACTTTCATATTTTAGGACAGAGTGATTAAGTAGTAAGTGTTCAAACCTTCTGCAGGGCAACTAGAGGTGTTCAGGAAGTCGCCATCTAGATGACTAATCTGTGGTTAGATCTAGACCTCTTTTTTAAACTTAAAGCTGTATATCCACAGCCTCCTATATATCACTATCAGTTCTGTCCCCATCGTAAGCATTTCTCTTTTAAGACCTTTTGTCTGCTCTGTATTTGAATGTTTGTCTTATTTTGGAGCAATCTTTCTTCTGTGAGTTCAAGACCAGCTTGGGCACATAGTGAGGCCCCATCCCATTACCAGAGTATGGTGGTGCATGCCTATAGTAGGAGGCTGCGGCTGGGGATTGCTGGGACCCAGGAGTTTGACGCTACAGTAAACTATGATCACGCCACTGCTCTCCATCCTGGGCAACAGAGCAAGACCCTATCTCTAAAACAACAACAACAAAAGCCTATCAGCATCACCACTTACCAGTGCTATGACCTTAGATAGCCTATTTGCCCTCCATGAGCCTCCATTTCTCTGCTTAAAACATGTGTTGTAGAACTGACAGGGTGAGTCATGGTGAAAACTCAGACATGATCTCAATACACCTATGACAGGGCCTGACTCAGAGCAACCTGGTAAATATTAGCCACCTCTCTTCCTCTGGGACCACAAACTGGAGCAGGTTCATGGGGCCAGCAAGGGACCAGTTCCCATGAGAATACTGAGGCCATGGCAGGTAGGAATCAAATCCTGGGCCGTAAGAACACATACTCACCTCTGCTACTGATTTTGCTTGTACTGTCGGTCTGTATTGTCAGAGAGTCAGGTTTTATTGACTTGCATGGTGAGCATAGGGAAAGGCTTTCTCAAGAATCTGCTGAAGAGGAAGACAGTGAAGAGTTTCTGAACACTGGCATGAGCAACCTGGTAAAGAAGGAGGTGCTCTTTCCTAGATGATGTGGAGTCTTTCACTATAGTTTTCAATGAAATGTCCCTTTAGCAATCCAGTCTCTATCTTTAGCTACAAAACAATTTTCCTCTCTTATATTTGTGGCCTCATTACCTGTGTCTTTCAGCTGAGGTTTCTTAATTGCCCAATTCTTCACACTGGAAGCAATCTTGTATAAAGTTAATGAGTACATGGTACACTAGGGATGGGAGTTTATGGCGACATTATTTCTTAATGTATCCACAGGCTGTCTATACTCCATATAAGGCATGGCATGTTTCCACTTCCATTTACCACAGTTCTTCAAATATTCCTTCCTTTCCTTTAGCCTATATCTGCTTCTCTTACATGGGTGAGAAAACTCTGCAATATCATTTCAACTATGCAATCATTACAGTTATTTCATATCCCAGGAATAATAAGAAAACAGTCTTTTCCTGCCTTGCCCACTGGCATTGGGACAGAGTTCGGCCAACAGTCTTCCTTGTTTCTTTCAAAGATTCTTTAGGTCAGGGATCTCCAAGCCCTGGCCCATCCATGGCCTGTCAGGAACCAGGCCGCACAGCAGGGTGGCAGAGGTCTTGCAGGTGGGCAGCAGGGTGAGCAGAGGTCCTTCTGTCACACCGGCCGTGGCATTCGACTCTCACAGGAGCGGGAACTCTGTTGTGAATACCCATGTGAGGAATCTAGGTTGTGCAACGCCTAGAATCCAACGCCTGATGATCATCTCTCCCCCATACCCCCACTCATCTGTGGAAAAATTGAAATTGTCTTCCATGAAACCGGTCCCAATGCCAAAAATTGTTGGGGACCGCTGCTTTAGGTAATAGGTTGTCAATTGACCAACTCCTCAAGTCCCTCCCCTTTGGGGCCTGGCACATGAGCCTCGTGAAGCTGCCTCTTGAACTCATCCCACAGATCTTATCATTACGATTTCTACAACTGATCTCTTGGGAGCTTACCAAAAATAACAAATTGTCCTTTGACTAGTCCCACAGTTTTTTCCCAGTTTTTAAAAAACATCTGTTGAATTCCATGTATCCACCTGGAATCATAAGGAAACTGCAAACACCAGGCCATTGCTATTTCCTCCAGCCCTGCCTACACCTACAGACACGCTTACTTCCCCCATCTCCTCTCTGCCTCACTTTCTCCACAACGCCTCTCTTCTTCATCATCTTTCCTTCCCACGCAGGCCTGGGCCTGTTTTCTATAGCTCACATACTGCCACTTCCTCCAAGCATCCCGATCTTTCTCCCTCTCCAGTCTCATGCCCAATTTCTCTACACATGCCTCCAGCTCATCCATCCAGCCCTCTCGGAATCGATGGGAGCCCTCTTCAGATGTTCCCAAACAGACAGCATATTTTTCTTTTATAAATAGAATATAAAAGAATATGCTTACTATGATTATACCATGAGGCCATACTTCATTTTAAATTTTGTATATTTTCTGCTACTATTTATGAGCCTACAGACTTTCATAAGTATTCTCATAAGAAAATACTCACAGGGACCATCTGTCATATTATTATAATAAATTGAAGTATACCACCTGGGCACTTATGTTTCAACCTTTATTTTTGTTATTCTGTCTTTCTCTTGCCTTCAAAAGTCATGAAATGGAGATATTGGGCCCCATTTGCCTATCTCATTGGTGACTAGTAGATTCCAAGTGAGAAAATAATAGTGAAAGCCTGCTAAACACAGCCAGGCTGTACAGAAATGTTGTGGGTCACTACACAACTTCTCTCTCCTGTCACATGGCAGACTTTGCATTCTCACAATATCTCTGTATTGTGATAGATTTATACAATTTTATACGATAGATTTATACTCTTTTTTATTTTAAATGTTTTTATTTTAAAGATGTGGGATACAATTCAGGGTTAGGTACACAAATGTTCATTATGCAGGCACCCTTGTTGATGAAGTGTGCCCTTCCCCTCTCCCGACAGATTCCCACTACTGCCAATCCTGCCTCCCCCCGCCAGCCCCAGCAGTTTCCTGCTACTGTCATTACTTTTCTTATAGTATTAGGATAACTGTTCAAGGTTCGCTTATGGGTGAGAACATGTGATACTCAGTTCTTTGTTTCTGTGATAGATCACTCAGTATCATTGACTCTAAGTCCATCCAAGTTGCCGTGAAGTTCATAATTTTGTCCTTATTTATGGCTGCATCATATTCCATCATGTATATGTACCACATTTTTTTTATCCTGTCTTCTTCTGATGGGCAGCATGGTTGGTTCCATGTTTTTGCTATAGTGAATAGTGCTGCAATAAACATATATGTGTAGGTATCTTTTTCATAAAGTGATTTGAGTTCCTCCAGATATATTCCCAGTAGGGGGATTGCAGGGTCATATAGAAGGTCGATTTTTAGATCTTTTAGGAATCACCAGACTGTTTTCCACAGAGGTTGTGTTAGTTTACACTCCCACCAACAGTGTAGAAGTGTTCCTTTTTCCCAGCTTCCTCTCCAGCATCAGTTTATACCCATTTTATAGGTGAGAAAACAGGCAAGGATTGCCCACAATCATATGGTAGACCAATCATACAACTGAGAAAAGACTCCTATTTCCAATCATTCCTGTTTGACACATTTCCTACTTTTTTTTTTTTTTTTTTTTTTTTTTAGAGACAGGGTCTTGCTCTGTCACTCAGGCTGGAGTACAGTGTTGTGATCATAGTTCACTGCAACTTCGAATTCCCAGGCTCAAGTCATCCTCCTGCCTTGGCCTGCCACATAACCGGGACTACAGGTACAAGACATCATTCCTGGCTAATTTTTTAAATGTTTGTAGAGACAGGCTGTTCTCCTGGGCTCAGGTGATCCTCCTGCCTTGGGTTTCCAAAGTGCTGGAATCACAGGTGTAAAACAACACCATGCTCAACCTCTAAAATTCCTATTTTGAAACCTGTGGAGCTATAAGGAAAGCATACATAGAAAATGTATATTACCTAATTTTTCCCATATTAATTTGTTTTAGTGCACTGCAAGCATTGCAATGTGACCTTTTAAACTATCAGCAACATGGCTAATATGTCTGGCTATGTGGGAATTAAATAATTTAAAGAACTAACCAAATACAAGGAAGATTTTGGTGCATATCTTGCATGACCACTAGACTCAAATACACTCACTCCTGTCTTTACTCTGAAGAGTCAGGGAGATTCTACTACAGGACATCCATTCCTAATCCTAACATATTATACATGTAAGCATTTATTAGGCAATATGTGAAAAGATATGCTTCTCTGAACATACAAATTGAAAAAGAAAGGAAAATGAAGAAAATTTTAAGTCTTTGAAGCCCACGCTAAAATATGCTTTATTAATAAACTCAGTCACCAATGTTTTTCTTTTACCAATAAGAGAAAATAATTTCCTCTAGTTAAAGAAATCACTATTCACATATTTTGTATTATATAGTATTTTTCTTTTCAAAATTACAAAGGCTGGCTTTACCCCTTCCCCAATAAAAATTCCTATTAGTTTTTTGACACCTTTTGTAGATAGATGGCAAATGTTAATTAGATTATTTTAAAACAAGTCTCAATAAAACCTAACATCAGTCTGTATTAACAAAGCTTTCTCTCCAATAGTAATCATCACTATAGCTTGATTAATAGCTTTAAAAAGTTTTCTGCCAACTGTATGTCTGACAAAGGCCTAGCATCTAGGATCTACAAGGAACTCAAACATGCTGAAAAGAAAAAAACAAACAACCCCATTACAAAGTGAGCAAATGATATGAATAGACAGTTCTCAAAAGAAGACGTATGAGCAGCCAGCAGATACATGAAAAAATGCTCAGCCTCACTAGTCATCAAAGAAATGCAAATTAAAACTACACTGAGATATCACCTAACTCCAGTCAGGATGGCTATCATCAATAACTCAAAAAACAACAGATGCTGGAGAGGATGTGGCCAAAAGGGAATACCTTTACACTGTTGGTGGGAGTGTAAAATAGTACAGCCTCTGTGGAAAACTGGCTATTCCTAAATGATCGAAAAATCTGCCCTCCATATGATCCTGCAATCCCCCTACTGGGAATATACCTGGAAGAACTCAAATCACTCTATAAAATGATAGCTGCATACATATGTTTATCACAACATTGTTCACAGTAGCAAGAACATGGAACCAACTGTGCTGCCCATCAAAAGAGGACTGGATTTTAAAAATGGGATACATATACACGATGGAATATAATGCAGCCATAAAAAAGAAAAAAATCATGAACTTCACAGCAACCTGGATGGACATAGAGTCTACAATACATAGTGATCATTCACAGGAACAAAGAACTGAGTATCACATGTTCTCACTCATAAGCAGACCTTGAACAATTATCATAATACTATAAGAGAATGATTGTCAGTACTGGGAAACTGCCATGAGGAGGGCAGGGAAGCGGGATTGGCAGTAGTGAGAATCTGCCTGGGAAAGGGGGGCACACCTCATTAACAAGGGAACCTGTATAATGAACGTTTGTATATCTAAACCTGAATTGTACCCCACATCTTTAAAATTAAAAAATTAAAAGGAAAATAAAATAAAAAATAAATAAATAAATTGAGTTGCTTATACAATGCCAACCTAAAAAAAAAGTTTTCCTTTTTCTTATGAAGTAAAAAGAAAATTCATGAACTCAAGAATAAAGACAGAGCACAATGTGACAAATAGATCAGTAGAAACCAACACAGTCCAAAAATAAACTCACATATGCAAGGTCAATTCATTTTCAATAAAATACAAAAGTAATTTAGAGCTAAAAAAAAAGAGGTCATTTTTTTTCCAACAAAGGTGCAGTGATAATCAGATAACCAAATGCAAAAAACCCCACAACTTTTTCTCGAGTCAGGGCCTCACTCTGTTGCCCAGGCTGGAGTGCAGTGGCACAATCATGACTCATTAAAGCCTCAACCTCCAAAAGCAATCCATTTGTCTTAGCCTCCTGAGTAGCTGAGACTTCAGGCACACACTACCATGCCCAGGTAATTTTTTTATTTTTTTATTTTTTTTATTTTTTATTTTTTTTTGAGTTGGAGTCTCACTCTGTCGCCCAGACTGGAGTGCAGTGGCCGCTCCCAGCCACCGCAGCCTCGACCTGCTGGGCTCCGGCGATCCTTCCGCCTCAGCCTTCCGAGTAGCTGGAACTACAGGCGCGCGCT
>CAUYQG010178703.1:0-31492 GCA_963574415.1 Tarsius wallacei | reverse complement strand
AAAGCAAGAAATATATGCAAGGGAGATTTAGTAACTTTCTGAGGGTCATATTAATCTAATCATGGACATACCTATCATTTGAATAAGCCAGACTTGAATGAGTAGCTTTCTATATGATGAAGTTCTCAATTATATGTTGATACAGAAGGAACAGAAATATGCATATATTTTGGTGAACACTGCTATTATAAGAAGCTTATAATTATAAAAGTTTACTGTTCTATTATGTTCTGATGTGCTCATATACTCTAAAATGGCAATCAATAAAATATTTAGGTTCTTGAAAAATAATTTTTTTAGATTTGTTTGAATGTATGTGTTCACCTGTCTATAACAATGACCAGGAATAAAACAATCTATTTTTTAGAACAAAAAAACTCAGCAGTTAAGACTGAACAGCAATGTCTGTCTGATAAAAAAAAATAGCCTTGGAAACAAAACTGATTTAATTTTTTATTCAGTGAGCTGATAGAAAAATCTTTAATTGAAGGCCCAAATAAACTACCAATATGTATTTTCATATTTTCCAATTAAAAATGTACGTATATGATAATCCAAAGGCAAAACTCATACTGTTTTTGTTATTAAAAGTTATGAGTAATATAAAAATTTGGTTCCAAACCTCCTGATTATGAAAGTCCAGTGCAAAATCTAATACTACTGCTAATAGAAAAATGCTAAACCATCATCCCCGGAAAAGTGTAACTTTTTTCCCTAAATCCAGCATATTTTACATAATATATAAAGTAATACTATTATAGTTTATAGTAACTCATAGATAAATAACAACAATGTGTATTTTCAGTGGCTTTCCTTGGTTAGTCCCACAATGAGAATGTCTGAGTTGCAGCTATCCACCTTATTATAAGCTTTACATAATAAAAAGTTTCAGTTGGTTTAGGGCAATCCATCTTCTCCTATGGAAATCAGTTTGGAACCTACAACTTATCAGATTTGGGGTGGACAGATAGGTTGTGAGATCAAGATCATTGATATATAAGGACCACCAGAACATATATTCTAGGGGAGAATAAATCAGCAGCAATATTCACAATTGACTCCACTGTCATCTGTCTCCAAATTTTTCTGCTTGAAAGCAAATTTCCAATAATGGTATCAACACTTTCCTGTCCTCTGGGTGTAAGAGTTCCATGTATTCATGACAAGTCTTTGATATTTGTATTCTGCCTCCAAGCTGTTGCCAAGTCCTGCCTATTCTCTTTGTGATATATTTTAGCTGACCCATTCTCTTTACTAACAATATTGATAATTTAATTCAGCCTTGGTATCTTGCACTTAGACTACTGCAATAGCATCCAAATTATTTTCTCCATTCAGCGTACTACTTTTCTCAAGTATTTTATGGCTGTCAAATTGACCCTGCTGAAGTAAGACATAGGTTGTGTCACATCAATAGTTTCCCAAAGTCTTTAGAATAAGTTCAAACACTCTAATTTAACATTCAATCCCCTCCAAATAATGACCAAAATAAAACTTTCTGGACCTAGTTCTGTGGTCTTTCATGCACTCTACCAAACAAATGAAGTACAAACTCTTCCCTCATTGTGCTGGTTCAACATTTTTTCTCCAATTCAGTTTTCTTATTCTTATCATTTTCACCTCTTACATGTCATTCTCTCTCAGCTCTACATGTTAATACCCTATCTATTCTACAAGGTTGAACCTATATGAACCTATAAGCTAAGAATATATTCTTAAAGCTCACAAACTGCTTCATATTTCTGTTAAGGTATTTAGAACAAGATCTATCTTTATCTGATGGACTTTACATCATTGTAGTTCATCAGAGTATTTTTCTAATTGTAAGTACTCAATAAATACAAGAATAAATTTTTGTCAACCAGTAGAAAAACTCAAGGAGAAAAAAAGGTAAAAAGTCGTATTATAAACAGTAGAAAATCAATTACTGAATCCAGACAACTGAGCTGTATTGACCTTGTGACTAATTGAGACAAGAAGGAATTATTAAACTTCCCAAACCTTTATTTCTCTGCATGATACTATATATAGTATTCTTCAAATCTCCCTTACAGAGAACCATGACAGCTCAGTAAATACAATGATGAGACTCATTGACACCTGACTTGTAGTAGAATGTACTTTATGAACAAGCAGTAAGTGAATAAGTCAGAACACTTTGATTTGTGACAGTCCATAACAAAATAACATTATCTGATTTCTTCACTATTTTTGTGAAACATAAAAAATACAGTTCCTTCTGGAAAAGATAAGTATCAAAGTATTTTTCTGCAAAGGAAATTGATTATAATGAACTCTAATTATCAAATGTTTTGAAAAACAAATCTGTGATATGGAAACACATGAGCTTCTCATTTTTTAATATTTTAATTTTATTTTAGGTACAAGTACGTGTTTGTTACCTGGATATATTGCATACTGGTAGAGATAGGACTTCACGGAACCCAACCTGCAGAGAGTGAACATTGCATTCAATAGGTAACCTCTAAACCCTAATCCTCCACTCTACTCCCCTTGTTCTATTGCTGATGATGTCTGCTTTGATCACTTAAGGAAGGTGTTATGTGGCAGGCCTTCTCCTTGGTAAGTTACCAATTTTGCCTTGGTGATGAATCAGTATTTGAAGTTATAAAAGTTCGTCGTCCTTCAGTATTCATTTGGGATTGGTTCCAGGACCTCCTGCAGAGATAAAATGGTCTAGGTTCTGCATATAACATTCTTAAATCCTCCTGTGTACTGTAAACCATCTCTGAATTACATATAATACCTAAATCAATGTAAATGCTATTTAAGTAGTATTGGTTAGGGAACAATGACAAGAAAAGTCTGTACATATTTAGTACAGATGAAATGTTTAAAACATATTTTTGATCCCTGGTTGGTTAAGTCTATGAATGTAGAATCCATGGATAGGGAGAGCTGGCTGTATTCATCATCACTTTTTGGAACCAATTTATTCATTGTACCATAAGAATGTGGGTTTCCGTTTTATTAAATGGATTATAATATGTCCTTACCATTATTTATATCAATGCTCAAATTTGGTCAGTGGAGATCCCTTCAAGATAGCTCCCATAACCATATGGCATGTCTCTATTATTTTCTGAGCACCTTTTCATATTCTGAGAAAACAACATAAAAACTCGTCTTATACTTAAAAACCTTATACTGCCCCAGCATTAAATCAACCATTTAACCACAAAGGTTATTTTTGTGTGAAAAGTAATATTTAAAAACCAACATGCAGAATAGATATGTCTCATCACTATTGGGATGTAGCACCTCACAGAATCAATAGTGGACAGAGCTGGAGAATATGATTTCTTATACTTATGTACACACCCCTCAAACATTTACATCTATATTTATAGCATATACCTATATCTACAGATGAAAGAAAGAAAGAGAGAGGGAGAAAGAGGAGAAGAGAAAAAGGGCAGGAGAAGGGAAACAAGGGAGAGAGGAAGGAAGGCAGGCAGGCAGGAAGGAAGGAAGGAAGGAAGGAAGGGAAAGAAACCATGAGTTTGCATAAATATTCCAATAACAAATATCTCATTATTGTGTTTTCTATTTTTACAATTATAAATCCCTTCTCTGACAACATGAATCTTGCCTTGTAATTCTCTTAATGAATATTTCTTCATTTGTATTCCACTTTTTATAATCAATCTCCCATCACTCTGTGTTAGGCTGCCACTACTAAACGAACACTTTCCTCGCCCTGCTTAAGCTCTACATCCCACGTCAGATCACCCTCAGTGTGGGCATCCTGCTCATTCTAATGGGTTTTGATACTGTTGCCTGGATTCTCCTTCTCACAGCCACCTTCGTTGTGTGTTTGTAAATTATGAGTTTGGACTTTTGAGCAGTGATTATACGTGGCTTAATTCCTGTTTTAGAAAGGCTTCAGGTGATGTTAGAGCTCAATCAATGAGAATCTAGAGATAGACGTGGATACATCCATCACTCTAAATTTATCTTCTAGACTATCTTAATAGAAACCTTCTGTTCTAACTGGATTGGCCTCTGCATCATCCTCTGCATAAAGTAGAAACATCCTTCCTATTATTCTTTCCCCATCCTCCTGCAATGCTCATTTCACTCCTTTCTGCCAATTTAGATGCAACTCTCTTTCAAGTCCACTCATCTGTCTTGGATCTTACACTTAAATGGGGACATCCCCTCCCTTGTAGATATCTTTCTTACTCTGCTTGGTCCCTAGTGTAACTCAAAATTATTTTAAATTGTTCAGTCATTTATTAATCTCTTCCTGTGAACTCTTAAAGCAATTATTAGTAATGTCACTTATCGGACATTAGTATTATCTATCTTGTTGCTATTTTCCTTTCCTTGTACATCTCTTATCTCCCCAGTTATTTCATAAATTCTTTGAGAGCATAAATCCTGTATAATAATTCATTATATTCTTACAACTTATAGCATATTGTTTTACATTGATGAAACCCTTAAAATACTTTAAATGAAGAGAACAAATAATCATAGTCATAATTTTAAGCCATAAAATAAATCAGAGTCAAAGTGATTCTCACTTAAAAGTTGTTGAAGGAAATGTAAAAATGAAGATTGTTCAAGAAGATATTTTAACAAATCTGACACAATGTGTTGCTTCTGGTATGTGAGAAAGTAAATAATTTAGAAATCTCTTGGAAATGTGGTAACATTTGGAGTTAACAGTCAAAAAGTTAAAGGTCACTGCTTAATGGTATAGGAGAGAGTACAGGCGTATTGCTGTTTTAGCACATCTATAGATTCTGTGGTGCCCACTTAATAATTTTGGACAAATAATTGCATAGACTATGTGAACTAGAGAAAAGATATATAACAAAAAGATTAGGACACCAAAATGGCTATCTTTCTAAGACAATGTCTGGGAATCCAATCAAATGTGATCCAGCTTGTCAGTCATCCTCAATGTTAGCCAAATTTATATCTGACTTCCAGAAGTCAAGGAAAAGAAAATAGAATAATTCTAAAATTGACCAAAAGAACATATAGAAACAACTCCAGAAAACATGTGCTGCTTTTTAGAGAAGGCTTCAGAGTTAAGGTGGAAAAAGAGTGTATTGATCAGAATGTAATAGGAGAGAGAAGAATTGGAAAAGATCAATGAATTTATTGAGTTTTGCTCCACTTGACTTTGTGCACAATATATTTACACATTAAAAAAATACATTTGGAGCTCTCTAAACTGGCTTCTTAGAAACCAAATTGATTGTACTATCAAATGAAAATTCTAGAAACCAGTGTTCTCTGGTGCCACAGACATACACATATGGTCAAAAGACAATGTGAATTCTATAGTTAACATGAACCTTAATTATCATGGTGCTATAAGAAAAGAATTGGCAGTAGTGAGAAACTGCCAGGGGCAGAGGACACACTTTATCAATGAGGATACCTGATCCCAAAGCAGGTGAAGTGGGAACCAACATGAGACCCAAACTTTGCCTGTTCAATGACCATTTGTATATCTAACCCTGAATTGTACCCTATATCTTAAAAAAAATTTTTTTTAATGTGAATTTTATTAATCTACATTCTATATGGAAGGTATGTTTAATATAAATTTTCAAAAGGTCCTTTTATTATAACTCAGCTAAGGACAACCATTTAGCCAGCGGATGTTTTAGCTATGTTAATAATGCATAGAATAACAAGAATTTAACATTAAAAAGTTGTGAATATGTTTCATTAATTTAAAAAATCAAATAGTGCTCACATCTTTTACTTCCTTTATTTTAAGATCCTATGGTGCATGATGAATTTTTTTTTTTTTTGTCTAAAACCTCTGATATCATGCTTTTAAGTCACTGAAAGTGGTGATTATTTAACTTGTGTATTACAGTCAGTGTCTTTATGACTGAGGCCCATCTTCGTGTCTGATGAGAAAGTTCTTAGTTTGTGGCTTAATTGAAACCTTTGTTCTTAGGTCGAGAGTTTTATTTCCCACCCCTTACTCTGGCTCTCATTGGCTTCATTAGGTATTAGTAGAAACGAAAGCCTTATTGAAAGGGAACTCACCAAAAATGATGTTGGTGAAGCTTAGTACCTAAGGCATAAACACAAAAGAAAATATACGCTATTACTAAGTTCTACACTTTGGCAATTTTGGTCTATTTATTGCATTCATCAGAGAGATTATTCATCATTGAATTATATAAAGTAGGATTGTTGATTGAAGGAAATTGCAATTAAATATTATTTATAAAATATTTACAAAAATGAGTAAGGAATTCCATTACTATTGAATTGAAACAAGAATGGAATATCTTGATTTAATGGCATCATAAAAATTTTAATTCAAAAGATGGTGCCTTGTTCTTTTCCTTAATAATAGTTAATATTTTTATAGTTGTTGTTATACTCTGATTTGCACATAGTGTTCCCTTGAGTCATAGTTTTCTGCTTATATCCTGTCTCTTAGGTGGTAGACATTACATTTATTGTAATTGAACCTCATTTTCCTACAAACATGCAATCTGTCATATGATATTTTTATTGTGATCCCCACAAGCTGCTGAATATGGGATTTTATAGTGTCTGCAAGAGATAACAACGTCTAGGATGCTTGTAAAGCAAGGGTTTGTATTTACAGCAGGGTAGATTAAATAGAAATTGACTTTGGTCCCTTTTTGCATGGTTACTGTAGGGATAATAAAATAAGTAAGAATTAGATAGGTTTTGATGTTGTAGATAAGAAGGCTACAGGATGAGAAATGTATTGTCTATCAACACAAAAGAATAGTGATTTAGAAGAATAAAAAGGGAAAAGGCTGGCTATTGGTCAGTTCACTCAATGCATGGAAATATCTCATCCCAGCATTTCATCTAATGATTTACTTATCTTTGGATTAAGTCTTCTCCAAAATAATGCATTTTTAAAATCTATTTCATTGAAATCTATTTTACTGAAGTGCTTGCAACTATAGCTCTTAATTTCATTCCAAATGTAAGAATTATAGAATCAATAATAAGGCAGAATGATTTTGTGTGTGTGCATGTGTGTAGATAAACTAATCTCACACTTGTTTGAGGTATTAAGGAAGTTACTCAATTTAAAAATAACTAGTCATTAATGTTAAAATTTAAGAGATGAAGCAAAAATACTTCCTTTACTCCACTGTGTGATGAAATACATTAGAAAAACTCTCTGAAAGGAAGTCAGTTGTTGGAGCAGGAACAAAATTTTATAGAAAAATATTTATAGTGTTTAATTGACTTACTATGAAATGTTTATGTTTTATCTTTATAATTTTAGATTGTATTAATTTACTTGTGATCTGTTTTGCCACCTGATTGTTTTGACAAGAGGTTTGGTTTTTTTTTTGACATAGAATACACAGGTTTCAGTAGCCCCAATCTGAATTTTTTTAAAGACCCAAGAAAAGTATCTAACTACTATTTCTGTAATAGAAAATTTCCCCTTACATTGGGTTCAATAGTAACAGAATTCCTTACTCATTTTTGTAAATATTTTATGAATAATATTTAATTGCAATTTCCTTCAATCAACAATACTCATGATGTATTTCTATGAGTGAAAACCAGGAATACAGGGATAGAAATATTATGCACTTACTTAGAACTACATGTATAACAGAAATCATTACTGAAATGCTAATGTCCACCTCTTGGAAATATTAAATAATGCAGTTTTCAGACAAATTTATTGAATACTAATTGTGCACACTCCACTAAAGAAGTATTTTACTTAATGGTGAGTGTTGGCCGGGCTCGGTGGCTCAGCCTGTAATCCCGTGCCTTTGGGAGGCTGAGGTGAGTGGATTGCCTGAGTCCGCGGGTTCGAGACCCGCCCGGGCAACTTGGCGAGACCTCATCTCTACAATAAAAACCAAAAAATCAGCCAGGCATGGTAGCGTGCGCCTGTAGTTCCAGCTACTTGGAAGGCTGAGGCGGAAGGATCGCCGGAGCTCAACAGGTCGAGGCTGCGGTGGCCGGGAGTGGCCACTGCATTCCAGTCTGGGAGACAGTGAGACTCCAAATCAAAAAAAAAAAAAAAAAAAGTTGAGTGTATAGTGGTAAATAAAACAGATAATATTCTTATTCTCATAGATTTTGTAGTTCTTTAGATGTCAATGAATGAATGAACAAATGAATGAATAAAACAAACAATAGAAACATAATGGTGTAAAAGATGAGAGATAAAGAGTTGAAAGGAAAGGTACATGCTGGTTTACTAGAGCACATTAGCATTTTTAGCTAATGTGGTGGACTCACTGTTTCTTATGACTATTATAAAATAGCATTGTTTCCTCACTCTAGTGTCTTTGATCACAAAATTATCTTATAATAAAATTAACTTTGCATACTTTCATTTTAATCACCAGTATGTCATGATTTTCTAAAATTCTTAAACATATATATGAACTTTTCAGTTTCCAAAGAAAAAGGAAACACCTCGGTCTACTTTCTTTTCATAATCACCAACATGTTAATTATAAACATAGTCAGCAGTATTTAATAAAACTGTCTGTAGCAGGAATTTGCAGCCGCACACCATGAGGGCGATCTGAGGATTGAAAAATATTAGGCCTTGCATTATCTATTTACTGGTATTGAAAAGCACTTTATACGTATAAGGTGACCTTGAACAATTGCAATACTATAAGAAAGCGACTGGCAGTAGTGGGAAACTGTGGCGGGGGGGTAGCAGTTGAGGAAAACTGCTAGGGGAGGGAGGGGCATACCTCATCAACAAGGGTACCTGCATGATCAATGTTTATACACCTAACTCTGAATTGTACCCCACATCTTTATAACAAATAGATTAATAAAAAAAAAAAAAAGAAAGAAAAGCACCTGTTATGGAGAAGAGGCTTTACAAGGATTTGAACCCTGTCTTTTTCTCTAGTTCTCCATTTAGCTCTGATTCTATCAATTGTGTTAACGTGGGAAAGTTAATTTGTCTAACGCTCTGTCAAGCCATCATAAAAGTTGTAGAGAACTACATACTTCCAAGTTGTTTTAAGTTTTAAGCGAAATAATGTATGATAGAATATCTGGTATTTTTATTATTTCTGATTATAGTATATTCTTAGTATTATTGAATATTGATTTTTATTATTTAAACTCTTTAAGTGTCAGAGTTAAAAGCTATGTATATAAGTTACTTTGTTCATAGTAGGCATGAAAGGATGGTATGTGGCATTAATGGTAGAAGTTGAAGTAACATTTGCTCCATGGCTTACTGTAAATCAAAGACCCGCAAATAAGTAGACCGGGAATGGTCTTCAAGAATTTCTGCTCAAGTTGGTCTACATACACTTCAGAGATGATATACTGAAAAAAAAGTCATTGTCTGACAATCAGTGCAGTATATTGTTTTAGACTTGCCACTGCCTAGTTGAATGATCTTGGGCAAATAATTCACTTTCCTGACTTTCATTCAGTAAGTTAATCAATTCCTTCTGCTCTAAGGGGATTATAACAAAGATCAGCTATAGTTATAAAAACAAAAGTATTATTTACTCTTTAATTGATCCAATATTGTTGGCTATAAATCAAAAGTGACAGCCTTCAAGAATGCCTTAATCCAGGAAATTAAGGGGAAAATATTTTGAAAAATTATAAACTCAACTAAAATTTGTGAAGAACTTGTTTTACGCCAGATCTTTTGCTTGAAGGTTTACTACATCCATTAGATAAATGATAGACAGATAGATAGATGGGTAGATAGATGATGAGATGATGATAGGTAGATAATGTGTATATAACTATACATAATTTAATGAATATTCTATACAAAAAGTATATAAGTGCATTTTTCAGATATAGAAGATATTAAACTTGGAAGAATTGTGAAGAATGGTATGAATTTTTTTAAGTTTTGTAATATTCACCAATTAAGTCATCTGAGACTGGGACCAACAACAGAAGAAAAAAAAAGACAAAGGCATTATACAATGACAAATGGTTCAATACACAAGAAGATTTTACTATCTTAGATTTGCATTCAACACCAGAGCACCCAGAATCATAAAACGAATACTACTAGAACAGACTGATAGCAATACAATAATAGTGGAGGACTTCAACATCCCATTAACATCACTAGACAGAACATCAAGACAGAAAGGCAACAAAGAAACTCTGGACTTAAACTGGATTATGAACCAGTTAAAATTTCTAATTCAATCTTTTTACTTATAATAGATCTATTCAGATTTTTTATTTTTCTTGAGTAGGTTTCAGTACTTTATATCTTTCTAAAAATGTGCTCATTTTATTTTGACATACAGTTTTGGCATAAAATTATTTATAGTAATCACTTATAATAATTCTCATTTTATTAAGGCTGACAGTAATATCCACTCTCATTTCTGATTTTAATTATATAAGTATTTTCCCTTTTTTTGGTCAGTGTTAGCTGAAGATTTGTCAATTTTGTATACCTTGACAAATAACTGCCTTTTGTTTTTATTTGATTTTATAGTATTTTTCTACTCCCAATTTTATTAATTTTCACGCTAATTTTAATTTCTCTCATCTCTGCTTATTTTAGATTCAGCTGTTTTGTTTTCGCAATATATTTATGGAAAGATTAGGTTATAGATTTCATATTTTTTAATATAAAATTTTATAGCTATAACTTTCCTTCTAAACATTATTTCAGATGCCTCTCCTAATTTTTTTGTTGTATTTTGATTGTAATTAATTTTAAAATATTTCCAGATTTTTCTGTGCTTTCATCTTGGATGCATTTTTTTAATTTAGGAGTGTGTTATTTAATTTTCATATATTTGTGAATTTCCTTCTATTAAAGATATTTCCCTGGGGTAAGAGTATACTTCATTCTATTTCAATCATTTTAATTTATTGAAAATTATTTTGGACTGTAGCATATGATCTATCCTGTAGACTATTTCATGTGCTCTTAAAAAGAATGTGCATTATGCTTTTGTTGGGTGAAATGTGGTATAGATGTTTCACTATAGGTCTGCTTGGTCCACTGTGTTGTTTTAGTCTTTTTTTTAAACTCAATTTTGTCAGGTTTATTTATTTATTTTTAATGTAATTTGGGGATTGTTTTGTTAGGCGCATATATGTTTATAATTCTTACTATTATAAAAGACCTTTATTTCTCTCCAGTAATATTTTTCATTTTAAAGTTTCTTTAGTTTAATATTACTAGAACCACACAAATTCTCTTGTGATTGCAGCTTGGATGGTATAACTTTTTCCAACGTTTTATTATTCTTTTGATGTGTGTGAATCTTTGAATCTAAAGTGTGTCTCCTATATATTGTACATAGTTGGCTCTTACTGTTTTATTCAAATCTGACAATGTCCGTCTTTTGAATAGATTTTTTAATTAGTTCACATTTAATGTTGCTATTTATTTGGATGGATTTATGTTTGCTAATTTACATTTATTATTTGTTTTGTGCTATTTTTTCTTCTTCTGTTCCTCCTTAATGCCTTCTTTTATATTCAGTGAATATTTTCTAGTGTAACATTTTAACTCTGGTAATGATTTTAACTCTATTTTTGAGTTATGTTCTTAATGTTTGCTGTAAGACTCACAGCACACATTGCAAGGTATCACAATCTGCTTTAAATTTACACCAACCTAATTCTAGTAATATATTGAAATATTACTGGTATAGCTATATTTTATTACTTTTTGTACAGTTCGCTATACACATATAATTTATATGTTACAAATACAACACTGAATTATAATAATATTAACTATATTATTATAATTATTACCTTGTAGCACTTAAGGAAGCTAAGAGAAGAATGAAAAGCATATTTTGTTATATTAGTCTTCTAATTTATTGTTTATGTTTTCATCCTTTCTGTGGATTCATGTTACAATCTGGTGTCATTCTGTAATCTAATATTTTTTCACCTATTTCCTTTGTGTTGTTATTATCAACTATATTATATTTGCATATGATATGGATGTAGAAATATGTATATATACCAATTGTTTTATACAATTATTTTTGTAAATCACTTAGGACAAAAAGTATGATATTATACTATTTTTTATAATTTCCTACATAATTATTGTGGTGGAATAATAATGTTTCCCAAAGATGTTCATAACCTAATCCCCAGAATTTATGAATATGTTATGTTATGCAAGGTGAAGAGGAAGATTATAGATAAAATTAATGTTGTTCATGAACTAACCTTAATTTAGTGGGTTATCCTGGATTACTGGGCAAGCACAATGTATTGTTGCCAAGGATTTTCAAAAATGCAGTGGGAGAGTGGCAGAGGCATCAGAGTCAGACACCGTTGACACTGTAGATAGAAGAGCCCATGCACCAAGTAATACAGATGACCTATAAAGCTGGAAAAGGCAAGAAAACAAATTAAACCTTGAATCCACATATGCCAGTATCTTAATTTGAATGTTTTAAAATGCATTTGGGATTTCTGACTTTTAGAAATACAAGATATTAAATTTGCATTTATTTAAGCTAAAAGTGTGGTTGATTTGTTATAGCAGCAGTAGGAAGATAACATAATTGCTTTTTCCAGTGTTCATTTGTGTGTGTGCATGCTTGTGTGTTCATGTTTAAATAGCATTCTGATATCATTGGCTTTCTAGCCAAATACATTTCTTTAGTATTTCTTATGATGTTTGTATATCCACAAGGAGAATTCTACACCTTATTGCTTATCTGATATTTCTTTAGCTAACCTTAATTTTTAAAAGATAAATATGCTGTATATAGAATTCTTAGCTAACACTTGATTTTTCTTTCAGAATTTTGAATATATCTTCCACTGCCTTTTGGCTTCCTTTTTTTTTTTTTTCTGAAGAGCAGTCAGATGTTAATCTTATTGGGGTTCCCTGGAAAATAAAGGATTCTTTTTTTCTTTCTTGCTGCTTTTCACATTTTATCTTTGTCATTGTACATTATGACTATAATGTGTCTGGGCATAATTCTCTGCCTTTATCCTACTTGGAGTTCCTTAATCTTCTTGGGTATATAGGTTTTGGTTTTAGAAAAAATGGAAAGTTTTCAGTCATTATACTTTTAGTATTTTTTTGTTTCTTTCTCTCCTTCTGAAACTACCATTATGCATCTGTAATGCACTTAATTGTGGTCCACACTTCTCTGAGTAACTGTTCATTTTTATTTATTCTTTTTAATCTATTCTTCAGATTGCATAATCTCTATTGTTTTACTTTCAATGTCGATACATTTTTACTTTTGAAGCTTAAATCTACTACTGAAACCTTTAAGTAAAATTTTTATTCTAGTTTTTGTTATTTTCATTTGCTTTCCTTTATAATTTCCATCTTTCTACTGATAGTCTCTATCTGAGTCATAATCATCATACTTCCCTTTATTTTTAAGCATTTAAACAATTTATTTGAACACATTTATAACAGCTCCTTTGAATACTTTGCTGAGTCTGCCATGTGGGCTCTGTCAAAGGCAATTTCTGTTGTCCACTTTTTCATCTGTATGTATTACAATTTTCTGCTTCTTTGCATGCTGCATACTTTTTTATGTTGTTAAAAACTGAGCATTCTAAATAATATAGTGTAGGAAACTGGAGACTGATTTTCACCCTAATTACTGGTCTTGTTTTTGCTGATTAATTGTCTATTTGTGTAGTGAATTGATATGACTACCTCAGTGATAGCTTACTCCTCAGAGAGTTGTCTTGAGCATAAGTACAGTCCTTCTTCTCCTTCACCCCATGGGATTAGAGTGGATTTAGATGAGCTATATTTGATTTTCCTTTCCCTGATTGCCCTGTTATGTTTCTAACTAGTCTGCCATTATTGGTGTTATATCAAGCCTTTAGACTTTACTTACCGTTAGCTGATTGCTCTGTCTCCTTCAAGGCTCTTCTGGGGCATAAATTTAGGCCCTTTTGCAGGGGTATGATATGAGACCAATATTTAAGGGTTACTCTGACCTTAGAAGAGCTCTTTTTAGTTGTCTATTTCTGATTTCTATGTTAAACTTTGAGCTGATCCACCATTTCATTTGTTGTCATAAGGGAGCTATCATTCCTCTCTTAATTTTGAATAATCAAAATCTTATTTTCAAAACTGCCCTTTAGCTTGAATGCTCATACAATTTCTTCTACATAAATGTATTTATCTTAGAAAAAGACTTGGAAGTTTGCTGTTCTTGCCTTTTTTTTTTTCCCTTTTGGCAGAACCTCTGTGCCATTACTCTAGAGCTGGACTGGTAAAAGTGGCCTGCTTCTCTCAAAGAGACATTCCCGCTCTACAGACAGGGTTTGGGCAAGAGTATTAACTCCTAATATTGCCAGTTTTCCTCTCCCACAAGGAATCTCTATCCTATGACTGAGGCAGTATAACAGTGATTGAGGCTCAGTATTCTCAGCCTGCCATGTCAGGGGTACAACTTCCACCCCATGAGTGGGGGCCAGGTGGAATAAGAGAGCCTCTAACCTCTCAGCTGCTTTTTCATGAAAGATTTTCTATAATATGGAAGGGGGGGTGTGTGATGAGAAACTTTGACAGGCATCCTGACATATCCTTAGGTTAGGAATGGAGAGGCGGAAGTTTCATGTTCTCGACTGATTCAATTTAGAGTAGAACTTCCGTCATGATGAACATGGAGAGAAATGGGTGGGCCAGGCTCAAATGCCATACACCTTTGCTGTTATTACCCAGATTTGGTAGATTTTCTTAAATAAGTGTTTCTCCATTTACTATACACCCTTATGACAATTTTTAGAGACTTTAAATGGTGGGAACTTTTATAATTTTTACCCCTTATGGTTGTTTCACTGAGGTCCATCCTCACATCATCATTTCAGAAGTGACATCCCTAGTATAAAGTTCCTTGTTTTGAAAGTAGAGGACACTTACTGCCCTGTGGAAAAAGAGAGGCAGGAACTTTATTGAGTGAAGCTGAAAGATATTAAAGATTCTGGAGAAAAATCTGTGAATTTGTGGGTCAAATGACAAGTGATCCTATAGAACAGAGAACAAGATGAGACTCTATGAAGAATCCAGCAGGGTACTTTTATATTCAGTGTTCTCAATTTTTTCAGAGAAAAATGGAGGAGCAATATAGCTATGGCACAGGCTGAAGTTCTGTTTCCCAAAAGAGAAAGCTCAAACACATATTGCCACCGCTGAGACTATTATCATTTTGGCAGCAATGACAATGTATTTTTTTTTAAGTCTTCCGGTTTTTTTTGCTAAGAATAAATAATTATCTAACTTGTGTAAGAAATAATGTGTCTTATACTGTTAAAATGACACCTACAATGAAGAACAGAAAATTGATGTTAAATGCATCCCTATTACATTGTGTTAAATAGAAAACGTTAAAAATGCTTTTCCTGACATTTTTATAATAGAAAAAAAATGTAGCCAAATACCCAAATTACTTTTGTGCATTACTTATAAAAATTTGGCCTCTATTCTATTTTTTTCTGTTGTAAATCTGAAATTAGTTGTAATCAATGTAACTTGGTCATTTACTCTTGCTTCTTTTAAAATGTAAAAGCCTCTGTTTATATTTTTCCTATTAGGAAACTATCTATTCAACTGCTGAATAAAAATCATTAGGACAACTGAATTAAAAGAAACTAAAAGAAGATTTTGGCAAAAAATAGTCACTCGAATATCAAGGAAATCTGATTACTTTTCTTTGCTTAATTTTCCCTGACATAATTTTCCCTAATCATGTGCCGCAGCATTTTTATTAGCCCCGAAATGTACCATTTTTGTACAAAATTGAGACACTGAAACTAATATTCCAAATTATGTATTTGGCTCTTTGAAATTCAGAACTTTTGCAAAATGATAACATTTTTCATTAAAAAGGAATGTTATTGAACTATATGTTTAATGAAAATCATTGCAGAAAAAATAAATTCAGCTTCCTGAAGTGCCTAATTGCATACTGAATATTTCTTTAGCTAGTCTGTACTTTAAATCTTTCAAACTAGGTTTTTAAAAATGAACGTTCTTTCTTCAATTTACTGTTTGTTTGATTGTTTATTTATTTATTATTTATTTTTGAGTCAGAGTCTCACTCTGTGGCCCAGGGAACATCAATCTGTTGGATTCTGGTGATCCTTCCACCTTAGCCTTCCAAGTAGCTGGGACCGCAGACTGATTTTTTTTTTCTTTTTTTTTTTAATTGTAGAAATGAGGTCTCACCAAATTGCCCAGGCTGGTCTTGAACACCTGGGCTTAGGCAATTCTCTTGCTTCAGACACCCCAAGTACTAGGATTACAGGGATAAGCCACTGTGCTCTCCCTTTCTTTCTTTAATTTAAATAAATGCTGTTGGAAAGTAATACATGATGTTTATAGTTTTTGAGGAAATAATTCCTAGATATAAGATTATAGTATTGGCATTGTTGTGCTAATAAGTTTAGGATTTTTTCTTTCAGTCTTCATCTTTCCCTTTCAATTGTTCTATCTGGATCACTGGGTAAAATCCTCCTATAATACTTTACATGGGTTTGGAGGCCCTATGTTGTATCTTTATCATCCTCGCCTATACCTTCGCTGACTTTGTTTTGCTAGAGTAGCTCCCTAGTTTCTTGCCTCCAACATAGCTTTTCATTTTGTATTCTTCTCCAAAGTTGTTTTCCTAGTAGTTTACCATATTTATTTCTCCAGGCACATAAGTTATCTCATTATGTTTCTCTATTCATTTCTACTCTAGCCCTGGTTTTCTCTTTCTCATTCACTCTCTTTTTCTGTCTCTCTTCTTTCCTTCTCTTCCTTCCTTCCTTCCTTCCTTCCTTCCTTTCTTCCTTCCTTCCTTCTTTCCTTCCACAGTTATTTTTATTTAAATTCCACTTATCAGTCAAATCTTTCAAGCCTCTCCACTATGCCCCTCCTTTTTTCTTAAAGACATTCTCCCTCTCTCTTTCATTGTTGACTTTTGTAATTCATTTTTCTCTAGCAAACTTAGTTTTTACCCCAGACTAGTGGTTCATATATTTGAAGTTGATTTTATTATAAGCTCTCTCTAGCCTTCTAAAATGCAAACATATTTATAAAATACCATTAACATACACTAAGGTGCAATACTCTTAGTGTTTAAGTTTAACAAATGTACATGCACATAATTACAACTCAGAATATATATCAAGAAATGCCAATGTTTCAGATCCTCCTTCATGCCTCATTCCAGTCCCCGTACATGGTGTACAAAATACTGCAATTCCTGCGAGGTCAGAGTAACAGACTTATTTTCTACATATTATATATATTGAGGTATTCATTTTTTTATTTTTCTTTAAGATTTAGTGTTTTACAAGAAGCTGGACATTTCATCCAAATGCTGAAATTATACATTTAAAGTCTTAGTTATTTCTCAATAAAGTGATATACTTTCTTCACTGTTAATACTAATTTGTATTTTATTTCATTATAAATTGTTAGAAATTGTAAAAATCAGTTTCATTAATATTTTCAAATTAATTTGTCATCTTATCTTGATTGTGTCTGAATATTATTTTGCCATGAAGCTTTCTCTGGAAGGCTTTCTTTGTTGTAAGTAGAGCTTTATATTATTTTACAATTGGTTGAATGACTATTTCACAAAGAAAACACACTCCTATAGCCAGTACTTGGATCAGAGAATAGAGTATTACCTGCTTCCCAGAAGGCTATCTTTCACCTTCTTTTAGTCACTACCTTTGCCCCCATCATTGGGTAATTTTCTCATCTTTAACCCTAGAGATCAAGATATTGTTGTTTACTTTTCTATATATGCAGATATACTGTATTATCTTTTTAAAAAATTTACTCAAGCATGATAGTGAGACTAATTTAAATTATTTTAATGTGGCTGCTATTTGTTCATTCTTATTTCTACATAGCATTATTAATCATTATATTTTGTAGAGATCTAGAACACTATTAGTATTAATATACTTAGAAGAAAGATTTTGGGAAAAAATGACATTTACCAGTCCAGTTCTTACTTTCCCTTGTAATATACACATTTAAGGTGACAACATATCTGAAAAAGTATCACAGGACATCAACACAATCTTAGTCCTTATCCATCACTCAAGTTTTTTGTCCCCCAACCTGATATCCAAGCATCTGAAAAGTGGTCAGCTCACTGAATAGTGGAAGGCTGATAGGATAAGATGACTGTAGATAGATTTGTTCTCATAGACTTTCACATGAAGGAAAAATGGAGAAAGTAATGTAATTAAAATATAAAGATGACTAAAATAATGAAAAATAAAGAACAATAAAAATGTATATAGTCTTAAATAAAAAATGTGGTCATAAAATTCTAAAAGGATTGCTCTACTGCTTTTACCTAAGGAAAGGCATTATTTGCAAAAGGGTTTAAGAATTATTGTTCTCCAATAAATTCTGACAGTTAATTAGGAAATATAAAGTTGATGAGTGACACTTGTAATTTCAGGATTTGCTTCTTAGTAAAACAACACTTCAGAATGTGGCAATTTGAGTTACTGACAACAAAATTTCTGAACAAGGGAAATACCAATAAGTGATTTTAGAAAAATTATGAGCGAAACTTTGAGGGGAAAATTCCAACACTGCTAATCTTACAAGTGTTATGAGTTTTACTTTCACTATAAAATAATTTAATTTAATTTAAGTAGATTTTATGAAAATCTACAATATGCTAGGAACAAATATATGTTACTTTACACTGTTAATGTCAATATTATTTATGAAATCTTAGCAAAAAGATTTATTTACTCTTTAGGTTATGTTTATAATAAAAAACTGAATCTTAATGTACTATCCTAATACTGTTATATAATTGCCTTTAAAAATATAACATATAAAACAAGGAAAGGCAATCAACATTAAATAGTATTGTATTGTTGATCTTCAAGGGATCTTAACACTGTTATTTTTTATTTTAAACATAATGCAAAATGCAATTCAAGATTTAGTGTTAATTTTGCTCCAGATATTCTTTGGGTTGTGTATGCGTGTGTATGCAAGTACTTTGAAAAATATAAGTTATTATAATTTTTATCATATATTTAGTTATTGTTGAGAATTCCAACAGATCATGAAGTTTTTATTCTTTGCCTTTGATAATATTTATAGCCTTGGTACTGATATCTGGAACATTTCCTTCTTTAGTGCCAGAAAAAGGATATCAATTCTTGAAAATGTCATATTTAATGATAGGTGGAAAAAGGAAACCGAAAAGCATTAACTGTTCCCACATGGGTGTTGGGATCATGATGCCAGAAACTGATTACATTTAGCTAACATGATTTTTAACTTAGAAATTGCTTTTAAATATTTTTTCCTTGGTGTGTGAATATATGTGGGTGCTTGTGTGTTAGTTATCTTTCGTTCAGATATCAGTATCCTAAAAGACTAAACTTCAGTTTAATCTCAGTTTCATCAATCAGAAAATTCCGTAAATTTTTTTAAATTTAAAAATGCTCAAATTGGGCATTTTTGTGAAATTTTCTGCTATTACCAATGACAGTTTTTTCTTTTCTTTTTTTTTCCCCCAGCCTCTACCCTTAGGGATTTTTAACCAATTACTCCATCTTTAATAGAGGCAATTTTAAAATCACTAGAATCTTTCAAACGAAACAGTTGGCAGTTTCAGTCAGCAGTAGATTTGAAGTGTGGTTGTAGAGTTTTCAGGGATACTATAAATGCCTGAGGCACTGGTTTCAGAGAATTAATAAGATCACAGCTGGGTTCTGAACAGCTGAAGTGAATAATAATGGACTTCTATGCCTCTATGATGTCTTTTACTATTTGTATCTCAAGTCTTAGCATTACTCTGCATGTTTTTTATTTTTCTTGCAGTAATTATTCTATGGTAGAATAACTCTACCAAAAAATAATATAAATGATTTGAATAAAAAGACAAGATGAGATCTGGATACTATGAAAGACACCACCACCACTTTCAAAGCTTGTAACGTCCTTTCTTAGAACCACTTTTTTGGGAGGAGTCTGATGAAAAAGGTGTGTGTGTGAGGGAGTGGACAGATTGGAAGAAAAGTTAACAAACATTTCCAAATTGTTGTTTGAAGGCATATTCGTGGACTAGGTAGAATTTTTGTTTTTCATTGTGATCTAGTAGGTGAACTCTTTTTGAATGTTACATGTGTAATGGGAAAGAATGTGTATCCTGCAGTTCAGGTTAACTTTGTTAATCATGTTGCTTACCTTTGTCACCCTTACTGATTTTTTCATCTATCTTACCTAGCAATTACTGAAATCTCTGCTATGTTTATAGATTTGCCTATCGCTTGTAGGCTTCTCAATATTTTAATATATTTTAAAATCATATAATTATATTTAAAAATATTTTTATAGCTTGTTGATTAATTAAATATTTGATCATTAGAAAGTAAAATTGTCCTTTTTCAGAAAATTTGTTGTCTTTAAGTCCATTTTGACCTATGTGTGTGTGTGTGTGTGTGTGTGTGTATGTATTTGTAGCTCCAAAAAGTTTTAATTATAATATTATTTTTTTTTGAGTTGAAGTCTCACTCTGTCGCCTAGACTGGAGTGCAGTGGCTGCTCCTGGCCACTGCAGCCTTGACCTGCTGGGCTCAGGCGATCCTTCCGCTCAGCCTTCCAAGTAGCTGGAACTATAGGCGCGCGCTACCACGCCCAGCTAATTTTTTTATTTATTTGTTGTAGAGATGAGATCTCGCCAATTTGCCCAGGCGGGTCTCGAACCCGCGGGCACAGGCAATCCACTCACCTCGGCCTCCCAAAGCGCGGGATTACAGGCTGAGTCACTGAGCCCGGCCTGTTTTTTTAATTTTGTTAATTAATTTGTTCCTTTTATTTTAGTTGACGCATGATGATTGTATGCATTTATGGAATACAGATTGATACTAACCAAAATACACCTGTTTTTCCTCTATTCATATCAGAAAAAAATTTTAGGATTATTAATGGGAAATATTTAATTAATATATTAAAGGAATATCTTTCTCCTCCACTTTACTTTGAATTGGGCATGAATTTACCATGAGGAATCTAAGCTGTCTGTGATCTCCTTTGCAGATACAGGACAGAAAGAAATCTTTTTCCTCTATCTTCTACTAAAAGTATGGAATACTGGCCTGGCCTGGGCATCATCCTTTACACTATGATGGTGATATTGAGGTTGCCAGCCGGCTGAGGGCTGCCACCAATAAGCACCTATTGCCCTAGTCTCCTGTGATAAAATGCCTCTTATGGACCTTACTGAGCCTCATTACCCTAATATTGTGACTACAGTGAGAAAGATCTGACTGGAACCCTACTAAGTTGCTGCTGGATGATCATTAAGACCCAGACTTCAAAACAGCTTTTCTCTCTAAGAAAGAGACTGGTGAGTACACAAAGAGAAAAGTGACCACGACATTATCAAAGGACTGGAAATGTCCGAGGGCTTAGCCCCCAGAAAGATGCTCACCTGTAATAGAAATGCAGGAAAGTTATAGATGCAGCATTAACAAATTAAGTTGCAAAGCTGAAAAATGTTATTTTTGAAACTGTTAATAATCACAATTATCATGATAGAATACAATGAAATTATCTTTCTATTATCTATAATATAATGAAATGCAACTACAATATGCAATAATAATAAAAATAAGGACATGCAATTTTTCTTGATTTATGATGTTAGTGGTATTTGTGTATGTTTAAAGTCTATAATTTCTCATTCTATATAAGTATTTGTTTTTATTTCTAGTGTTATATTAATAATGTTTTTTTATAGGTCCCCTAAATTGTATGTCTCATTTCTCATTAAATATAGACCTACCTCTTCCTTCAGCTTTTGTAATCATTATAACTATTTTTTGTAGACAGAAAATTAATTAGATATTTCATATCTTCTCTGACAATCTTTGAAACATTTAATCATTTAAAGTAATGGTATCTCTGTGTTCTCCCTAACCTGTGTGTATGTGTGTGTGTGTGTGTGTGTGTGTGTTTTCTTAATATGCAGTCATATTCTTGGAATTTACGGTTATAGTTTAGTATTTCACTTTTGTTTTATTATATTTAGTCTGCTATATGCTGTATTTCTTTCATAATTGTTTTAGAAATTACAATATACACAATATACTTATTGGTATATAAATTTAATTAATACCATTATTGCCCTTTTAGAAAATAAAAGGAAGTTAGAGAGATTTCACTCTATTTATTTCCTTTCTCAAGTTTTGTTATTTTGTTATTTTTATCTTAACCTTTATTAATTGTTAATTGTCTTTAATAATTAAAGATAAAATATTATTTATTGGGATAATTTCTAATATTTATGGAACTGTTTATATTTTAA
Organism: Tarsius wallacei; assembly: GCA_963574415.1. Taxonomy (NCBI): domain Eukaryota; kingdom Metazoa; phylum Chordata; class Mammalia; order Primates; family Tarsiidae; genus Tarsius; species Tarsius wallacei. The sequence goes on along the minus strand of CAUYQG010178703.1, from coordinate 9,206 downwards.
AACACATTAAACATACACAAAAAGAGGAGGAGGTCAAGGAGAAAGAGGAGAAGAAAGTTTAAGTTATACAGAGCTATAAGCACAGCAAATCCATTTTTTTAAAGTTCAGTGCAATGTGGCCACAATTTTATTGCCGATATTTACAGTTTATGTAGTAACTAAAATTGAAATTAATAGCATTGCAATAAAATGGGAAAATTGTTTAAAAATCTGTTTTTTTATTGTTACCATACAGTTTGTGTTCAATTAAAAGCTATCACCATTTTGCAATTAGTAAATATAAGAAACATTTGTCATTTGTCATGGAATAGTTGTATCAGAATAGGGGTTCAAATGACAGCCAAGATGTTCTGACATACGGGACACAAAGTCTCAATTATTCAAAATAGGTAAGTTTTAGAGAACGACTATATTGCAATGCTGCCATAGTTAAAAAATACTTGAATGTATACGTAATTAGCTAAGTGGGTACATCTTATATAAAGTTTCTTACTGCAATAAATAAATAAACAAACAAATATAAAGGGAGGGAGGAGACTTTATGAGGTGATCGATATGTTTATGGTCTTGATTATGCTGATGGTTTCATGGGCATATAATTATTTTTAAACTCATCAAATTGTTCACATTTGACATGTACAAATATTTGCATCTCAATCATACTTTCATAAAGTAGGTTTAAAAAATAAATAAATTTCAAAAATTATGTATCAAAGATGATTATTTTAAAGATTTGATACTATAGATAAGAGAAATAAGTATTATCTTTCTTTGGAGCAAAATTAAGGCAGCATAGATTCTGTTTTACATGAGGCCTTCCATTTTTCCTAAAATCAGAGTACTTTGGCTTTATTTTGTAATAACAGAAAGAGGACAAAGATGAGGAGCAGTAGATGGTTTTCAAAGTCAGTTAGTTGGTGGCTTTTGATTTTTCTTTTCTCTCAGCTCTGTATTGTTTTCTCTAAAGGCAATGAGAACTATTAATACTTAATTTGTTACTTTCAAAAAAACATAAATGCCAAGAAGTAAGTACTACCTGCATCTATAGTCATGTTTTAACATTTCAATTTTTTTGAGATATGGATAAATTCTGAAGTAGTCACATGAACAATAAAGGCAATTTAAATTCAATTCCTCATGCAAAGGCAAACTGGCATGCAGGTTATTCCACAAACTAAAATTATATTATTCTACCATTTGCTTAATAATTAGTCTTTCTTCTTACAGTTTAATATTTGAAATATAAAATTCTTTTGCTTAGTCACTACAGAATCAAACAATAACTTTCTTTGTAAATTACTATTTTCATGACCTATTTGGTCATCCTTTCTGGAATATATCACATTTATTGTAATTATTTTTAATGAACAGAGAATATAAGCTTTTCTTCAGAAAAAAATTATAAAACTTTTCAATATATAGTCTCTTCTGTTCCTCCAGTCTTCATTGCAATCCCAATTATTTGTTACACTATTTGTTTAATCATTATCATAATCACATATTATTGCACCAAAAAATAATAAACATTTGTGTCCAAACAATCAGTTGTCAACACTAATAGATGTAAAATTAGATGCAGTTTCTGATTTGAGTTTGTTTAAGAGTAATACATTTTTTTTTGTTTTGAGAAGGTAGAATTTATTGAGAAGACAGAAAATCTCCCACAGTGGGAAAGGACCCAAGGGGACTGACCCAGAAAAATCTTAAACTTTGGAATAAAATAGAAATAACATTAGAGATATTCCATTGATTTGAATTTTTCATTACTGTACTATATAATTAATTAGAAGAAAATTCAGAAATGGAAATAATATTAGGAAAAGTATTTCTAGAAGATGCAAATTTGCACAGAGGAGTAAAATAGAAAATTAGAAAGTAATTCAGAAGTGGAATTTTTGATAATTTGTACGTATATGAAATTGTATGACAAATTTCGTAATTAACATGCAGAGACAAGCTAATTAACTAGTTATTTGAGTAGATTCCTCTCTTATTGTTTGTTAGATCAGTGAGCCAGTGTCACAGGAGAGATGCAAAGAATTGCACAGAAATTACATTGGAAAATATGTTTATTTAGAAAGTAGATTTGAGAGAGAGAGAGAAGATTCACCTCCCCCACATAGGGGAGGGGGACAGAGCTTAAAGAGAAGAAGCATGGTGGCAGCTGCTTGAAGTTGAAGTTTTTAAAGCTTTCCTTTGATGGGGGGACAGATCATTAAGGTGATTGTGTGGTAGTCCATTTTATGTCACCATGAAGGGGGCAGGTAATTACAGGTGTTGGTGTCACAGTGATCAATAGCAGGCAGAAGGGTGGGTTAGTCACATAACTGTTGCCACGGTGATGGTATCTGTTTGTGTCACATAGGTCATAAAGAGGTGATCACAATATTCTAAGTTAGCTTTTTTATGACTAGAAGACAAATACTTAGAATTTAAAAAACTAATTAATACAAAACAAGCTGGAGGAGGGTTGTAAAACAATTATCAATAGCTACCTCTGAGAAACTGGTTCTGCCCTTGACTAGTGATTAGAAGGCAAACTAGATCATTGGCTAAGAAAGCATGACAAAACTAAGCAATGTCAAAATGGCCGCACTTTAGCCAAGCTTAATCCATTTTGGCAATCCACTCTTTTATCCTTAGCTCTTTATGTTCTGCTTTATTAACTATAGTCTCTTCTCACAGCTTTCTTGTGACTGATGTATAAGAAAAACCTCACAAAACAAATTTCACCCTCCAACTTCAATAATAAACACAAAGGACTGAAATTAGCATTTGTTGAAAAGTACCTATTTTGTCATCAATTTATTTTCATTGTGAGATATTATCTTTAAGGAAACATGCTTCAGTTATTTGGGAAGTTTCTTCAGCAGTTTAGTGTTTGCTATTAAGCTTCTGTACTCACTGTTTCTATACTCTATCTAAATAATTGTAGACAGTAATAAGTTTCAGTAAATATGTTTATTTTAAAATGAGTAATATCTTGTTGTAATCAATGATTTCTAGTGCATTCCTTTTGTCAACTATTATTTAATTTGATAAGGTTTCCCTTGCTTCTTGATTTTCTAAATTTCTTTTAGTACTTGCCTTCATTTTCCATTTTTCTTAATAAAAGTGAAACTAAAATGAGTTAAATTACTCATACATTTTGGGTTCCACATCTATTTGAGTGCTTCTCTCAGTTAACTTCTGTCTCTGCCATATCGTAAAGCAATTCTTATTGTTTCTGGCTCCTTTTGTTAAATGTAATGCATTCCCCTCTTTGGATATGCTAATCATTTTGTTTAAGATAATAACTGATACAACATAATCTTACTCCTTCTCCCTTATCCCAATTAAAGTACATGTATCTTTTAATTTGAGGAACACTGCAAAGTTTTAAATATTTTTTCTTCTTTGTATTTTTCTATAAAACTAGTACTATGCTGTGACTTAACTAAAGTTTAACTAAGCAGAGTTAACTAAATTAATTATCTTTTGGAGGGCAGGCCCTTTGTAGTACAGGTTTCCCCTGCTAGGTAAGTGTTCTGGGAACCAATTGGCATCAATGTACCAGATTGTGTTGTTGTGGAGAGGCTTTAGTGATTTTTTTTTTTTTTTTTTTTGGAGTTTCTTTTAACAAATTTGCCCATTTCATTATGGATGATTAGCAAGTGCACCTGTCCACACAGCACTAAATGTTCAGCAGCTTTTGACCAAAACAGCTTGACCACCATGCCCCACCCTCCTTATTGACTGGATCTTGCCCCGAGTAACTATTTTTTTGTTTCCCTGATGAAAAAGTCCTCAAAAGGAAACGTTTTGCCTATGTGAAAGAGGTTAAAAAAAAAAATGGCAGAAGCACTAAAGAGCATCACGATTGGAGAATCCAAAGACTGTTTTGAGCAGTGGAAAAAGCGTCTCAATAGGTGTACTGCATGAAACAGAGAGTACTTTGAAGATGACTGAAGTCTAAACATGTAAGAATAAATACATTATTTTGAATAAAAAAATTCTCTTTTGGAGGGTTTTTCCTTATTTAAATTGGACTTTGCTGTGTGTTTTCTCTTACATTTTCACTTGCTGGACATCTGGAAGAGAGCTTTCTGTGATTATATCAGGCATGCAAAAATAAATGACTGAAAACATTCATTTTGAAAAGTAAGTTCTCCTGAATGATGCAAATTTAGAAATGTAGCTTCTAGTTAACTGGTTTAAGAAATTATATTTTTATATGGCTGTTATTATTAAAATTACAATATAATATTTGTTGCTTTCTATTATTTTAGATAGTCTCTAGTAAAGTAATTTTAGATGAATGTACACTTACTTTATAATACTCTTTATGAATACTGGTAATTTTTCATTTAAAAATAGGAGTTTACATTAATCATTTGGTTTAAATGATATCTGCCAGTTTTATATTATATGAAGTCAGAGTTTATTCTTTTGCAATTAAATATTTCATGTTTTACATACCCTGTTTCTCATAAGATCACTCTCTTTAGATTATATTTGTTCTTGCCTATCAATTATACCTGTGCTAGTTCCCAAATTATGATTTTCCACTTTTGTCATTACACGTATGTATGGCAGCCTATTCCATTTTAAAGAAAAATTTCCATTTTAATTCATTCATGTATTTATTTATTTATGACAATATGAACTTACAGATTCTAGTTGTATTCTACATGTTATAATAGATTATTCTCACCAATGCAGGAAATATATATATCATATGCTTTCATATATGTTGTATGAAAAGATATAACATCATTTCTGCAATATTCCTGCCAATAACATATCACAAACATAATCATGAGGAGACAAAATCTGATAGATATTCAGCAAAATCTGTATTCAACAAAATAAATTATCTCTTCTCTTAAAGAATATGGTAATAAAATATGAATAAAAAAGGAAAGTGACAATTATATAAGGTAAAGAATATGTTAATTAACCTGATTGTGATGATTATTTTACAATGTATATGTGTATCAAACCATTAAGTTGTACACCTTATGTAGATAATTTTTGTGACTCATAGCTCAGCAAAGCTGAAAAAATGAAGAACGATTCCAGTGTAAGGTATACAAAGAGTCAGGATAATAAAATTCTACCTACCATCCTGGATTGCTAAAGAGCATTGGTGGGAAAATTGCCCATCTTGATAGAATTTTTTTTTTTTTTTTTTTTTGAGCTGGAGTCTCACTCTGTCGCCCAGACTGGAGTGCAGTGGCCGCTCCCGGCCCCCACAGCCACGACCTGCTGGGCTCCGGCGATCCTTCTGCCTCAGCCTTCCAACTAGCTGAAACTATAGGCGCGCGCTACCATGCCCGGCTGATTTTTTTTGATTTATTGCAGAGATGAAGTCTTGCTTGCCCAGGCGGGTCTTGAATCCGCGGGCTCAGGCAATCCACTCACCTCAGCCTCCCAAAGCGCGGGATTACAGGCTGAGCCACCGAGCCCGGCTTGATAGAATTTTTAAGAGAAGATTCTAGAACTTTATAATTTAATTGTTAATTTTGATATTTATACAGTGGTTATATAAGATAATCCCCTTGTTATTAGAAAATATGTATCAGAGTATATGAGTTGAGTGTAAAGGAACAGCTATCAGTGTAATCTCATGTCTAACTTACTGGAGCTGATGCATAAGTCTGTAGCATTTTCCCAGCTTGTCCATGGAATGCAAATGTCACACGATGGTTCACTAGTCAGAATTCATCACATTTGCCAATTCTCAGGTGGATTGACATGGATTATCTTGGATTAAAATATTTAAATGGTCTTTATCAAAACCCAGTGGTCTTCCTGAACCTGGAGAATCACTCAGGTCAAAGTGGCCCTCTTTGAAATGATGAAACCATTTTCTTGCTATGCTTTCCCCAATAGCTTTCTCTCTGTTCATGGCACAAATATTTCAAGTCACCTCTGCTGCCTTTATACCTCTGTTAAACTCAAATAGAAGAATATATAGGAAATGTTTGTTTCTTTCCAATTGACACTCCATCTTCTGTAGCCCACAAATAGCACTAATATTCTTCAAATCTGTGAAATGCAGTGCATATTCACAAGCACAACACTGTCACTCCAAATGACAAGTGACAAATGATAAACAAACTCCTAACATCGTAGAGTTGCTGTGCCAAAAACAAACACTATAAACTTATACATCAACCTAATATAGTTACATATGGTTAAATGTAAAATATTTATGCATATGTTTATATACATGGCTTTGTATACATATCTATAATTTCTTACTTTTAGTTTAAGAGTGATATGGATTTTTTCGGTCAGCCTGGGCTTCAAGAGTGTCGGTTCAATGGGTCAGCCAGCCAAGCCCCAGAGAGGGTTGTCTTGAGGGACTGGTAAGCCTAGCCCTGGAAGTGTTGGCTCTAATGGGCTGGCAAGCCAAGCCCTGAGAGTGTTGCTGGTTTGGTGGGCTGGCAAGCCTAGCCCCTGGGACATCTCAACTTCAGTGTCTCACCTTCTTCTGCAGCTCTTCGGGTTCAGTCAGCTCCATCAGCTGGCAAGTCAACCTCTGGGGTGCATGGTTCTTCAGCTCTGATGATCTTCTGCAGCTCTTCAGGTCGCAGCTCTTCAGGGTCAAGGTTCTTGTCTCATGCCCAGGAAGAATGAGGGACACGGACAGCTGGAAAGTGAGAAAGTAGGATTTATTGAGAGGACAGAGAAGTTCTCACAGTGGAAGGGGACCCAAAGAGGTTGCCCATCTCTGGGGTTGAAACTGGTGCTTATATAGCCTTAAGTCCAAGCTGATTGGCTAGCACTAGCTGTGAGTTGATTGGTCAGTATTAAAGATCAATCAGCAGCATGTAGGGCCCTAATGGTGAATTGATTGGTTGCTTTTCAATCCCGGAAGTGAGTGCTTAAGCTTTAGCTTGAGAGGCTCACAGGAAGATTATTTACCAACCCCAAGCTTGAGAAACCTGCTGGGAGTTTGCTACATTGCTACCAGAGGACTTGCCTGTCTGCTGCATAGCCTTTCTCTAGCTATCTCCTGTCTCAAGTGGACCTATTAAACAATGACACCCTAGTAGCAATGAACACATCTAGCACTCAGACCTTGGTTTCTAATACTATTCTCCAATAAAATAAACTAGTGTTCCTTGGATATATGAATGATTACAGGATTAGAAAAGAAAATTTATAATATAAACCTAGAACATCTTGTAGTTCCAGAAAATAAGAAAGTGACCAAAACACATTTTATACACATACAATTATGGCAGTATGTCAGAGAGTTACTAGAGCCGATTGAAAGGTTTCCCAATTACTAACAAGTGAAACAATTTGAGCATAGGAGCATTGAATTATAATTCAAAGTATAAAATAAATATTCATTATTTAATACTAATATAAATAAATGATTGACTAAATAAATGAATGGGGTAAATGGATAATTTTCTCAGGCAGAAAAATTCCAAATAATTTACTCCATTCTCAAAAATATGAACCTAAATAAGTCTCTACTCCTTCACTGTGTTGTACACATAGCGATTTTCTTCCAACAAGTACAGAATGAAAAGGAGAAAACAGAAAGCAACTTTATAGTACAGAAAGTTGACAAACACTATGTCAAGGCAGATGATCAAGGTTAATATCAAGGGGTATGAATCATATTGATAATATGTAGCCTTGATACAATGTAGTTACAATACATTTCATCCCTGGGATCCCCAAACACAGTACACCTGTTTAATCATAAGAAAATAACCAGACATGTCCTGTTTGAGAGGCATTCTTTAAAAACCTGGCTAGTAATTTTTAAAATTGCAAGATTGTCAAAAGTAAAGAAATTCTTCGAAATCAGCATAGACAAGAAGAGCCTAAGAAAATATAAGGACAAAATGTCATGTGCTACTTATAGTGGGATGCTTGAATACACACACACACACACACAATTTTTAAAAAGGAGTAAATTAGTAAAATATGGAATACATTCAACAAAAATATATCAATATTAGCTCCTCGATTGAGGAGGATACAGGAATTCTCTGTATGATCATTGCAATAATTCTCTAACTCTAAAACTCTTCTAAAATAAAAGTCTACTTAAAAATATGTAGGTACACATTAATAAACAAAATGCTCAAATTTATTTGCATTAGAAAAATGCATATTACTACCATAATGTAAAATGGCTATTCACCTACAAGAATAATATAATAAAGACAGAATGACTTTAAGCTTTATTATAAAGTTACAATAATCAAAACACCCTGGTATTGTAGCAGAGAGGGGCTGAAAACAGTTAAAATTTTTCTTTTTTAAAAGCAACCTGCAAACTACAAACCTACTATACATGGGACATGAGTAAAACCAGACAGCCATAAGTTGCTTTCTTGTAAATGCAAGATAGTAATTGATTTACAACCTTACCCCCCGCAACCCCGCATCCTTTCTTTGTGAGGTTAGCGGCTCATGACTCCCGCTTGTTATGCATATCCTGTAAACAACTTGTTCTTTGAAGATCTGTTTCTACTGATTACAACATTGCAAATTCCAAAAATATGTATAGCCATAAAACTCAACCCCCCCTCACCTAAACTAACATATAAAACCTTTCTCCTAGCCAGGCTTGGCGGCTCAGCCTGTAATCCTGCATCTTGGGAGGCTGAGGTGAGTGGATTGCTTGAGCCCGCAGGTTCGAGACCCTCCTGGGCAACTTGGTGAGACCTCATCTCTACAATAAATCAAAAACTAGCCGGGTGTGGTAGTGCACACCTGTAGTTCCAGCTACTTGGAAGGCTGAGGCGGAAGGATCACCGGAGCCCAGCAGGTGGAGGCTGCAGTGGCCAGGAGCGGCCACTGCACTCCAGTCTGGGTGAGAGTAAGACTCCAACTCAAAAAAAAAAAACAAAACAAAACCTTTCCCTTCTTTCTCCAGGTTGCTTAACCTTGGAGCATTAGCTCGCTGAGTTGCACTGGTGCCAATAATTGTTGCTTCCTGAAATAGCCTCAGTGTCACAATCTCTCTGTTTTCTCACATTTCTTGGTGTGTTGACCGGGAAATGGAGAGTTCGAAGACGGTGTGTTCCACCTCCTTTGTCATTGAGGTATGACCCCCAGGGCTACAGGAGAGTCAATCTTGCCTGGTGCGCAGATGACCTTGTAATCTGCAGGAGGGAGTCCCCTCCTGGCACACCAAGGCCAGTTCACAATAGGTAGTAGAAGGGAAGCTTGATCCCCTCCTGGAGTCC
>CAUYQG010178701.1:0-15822 GCA_963574415.1 Tarsius wallacei | reverse complement strand
CCCCCCCGCCCCCCCCGCCCCCCCCGGGGGGGCGCGCGCGTGTGTGTGCACGCGCACTCACACGCACTAGCATGCATGCACATGTGTGTTCATTTATTTTAAATTTGTGGCCATCCACTCTTGGATAGTAAAGAGACTAGGGACATAGCCAAATGTACTCTGCTCCGGGGCAATAAACAGAAGATGGCTCCAAGGGGAGCCAACCTGCCTAAGACAACAATTCTGTAGGGTAGAATTATTTGTCAAGCCATAATTATGAATGTCTTTATAGTCTTGCTTTAGACTTGAGTAACTCTCCTAATCAGTCTCCAAAGTTATCCATGAGATCTGAACAAAGCAGCAGAGAAACCAATATGAACACTTTATGACCACTGCTTTCTGCCAGAATGCGTAATCAAAGTTTAGCTTCCCACTTTCTAGTTCAATTGAAAGACTGAAAGAGAGATTAACCACTGAAAGTAATAGCTGCTTACATGTTATACAAGTTAAGTACTCACAGATTTCAAGGAAGAGATTTTAGTCCATGTATTCTATATAAAAAATACAGACTAATCTAAAACACCTTCCTGATATCCTAGAAAGGCAACAATAGAAAGAATACACTGGCAAAAGGGAGAGAGAAAGAGATGAATTAACAGAAAAGTAAAGGGGTCATATAACTTCTAAGTTATTATCTCCATTGGTCTTGAGACCAAATAATAGTGTATCTTGTTGCACGGAATAAATGCCTCAACAAATAGGAGAAGAAGGTTAGTGCACAGCCTCTATGAATAATCAGTAGCTATTACCAATACTTGAATTATTGTCATTTTGGTTATTTTCTTTTCATGAAAGGCATATAATATCAGTATGGATTTATATACAGTAAAATGTAGCAGAGTTGGGGAGAAAGTCCCACAGGGTTAAAATTATCAGCACTAAGCAAAAGAGAGTGAGAAAGAGAAAGAGAAAAATAGACTATAACTAGATACATTAGGGTAATAAATACTGAGAGAAAAAGGATAAGTTTTAATTTAATTATGCATTTCTCTGGTATAAATATATGTATTGACTTGCATCACCATGAACTGGGATGAAAAATATTAACTGGTAACCTTAGTAGGTCAGACATCTTGACTGAGTGAGCACCAAGATAGGAAAACTGACTAAAAAAACATTTTCTCTGTAAGTAAGCCTATGTAATTCATAGTTCACAAAACCACTCTGAATATCATGGAGAGAAAATGCTTTAGGTGAAGACTTTCCTTAAAATGATACTTAGGAATGGCTGGATAACTCGTGAGAACAAGTTTTCTCTTCTTCACTGAAATAAAATTGTAGCACGAAACTATGACATATTAAGCAGTGATCACATCACAAAAATATCTTGGTTACCCAGCATGATTCACAGAGCTCCAAGAAGAGATTGTTCAGATCTAAAAATAAAGGAAACGAGAAAAACTACCAATGTTGCATTTTCTCAGAGTAGTAGGACCTTCTTAAGCTATTTGGGCAAATTAAAAAGGACTATAACCTGACAGAAAGAATTAGTTTAAAAGAAATAATAGCCGGGCTCGGTGGCTCAGCCTGTAATCCCGCTCCTTGGGAAGCTGAAGTGAGTAGATTGCCTGAGCCCGTGGGTTCGAGACCCGCCTGGGCAACTTGGCGAGACCTCATCTCTACAATAAATCAAAAAATCAGCCAGGCGTGGTAGCGCGCGCCTGTAGTTCCAGCTACTTGGAAGGCTAAGGCGGAAGGATCGCCGAAGCCCAGCAGGTCAAGGCAGAGGTGACCAGAAGCGGCCACTGCACTCCAGTCTGGGCGACAGAATAAGACTCCAACTCAAAAAAATAAAAAGAAATGAAAGAAATAATAATTCATCCCATGAGGTACTGTTACCTTAATGGGGTAAAAGTTCATTAGTAGCATTATTAGTTTTCAGTAAGATATATTGATAAATAAAATTGTATGCATTTATGGTGTACAGCATTATATTTTGATACATCTATACATTGTGAGATGATTAAGTTAATTAACATATACATTACCTCACATGCTTACCACTTTTCTGTGATGAGAACCTTTAAAATCTACTCTTTTGTCAATTTCCAAGTAAAAAATACATTACTATTAACTACAATCACCATGCTATACAACAGATCCTCAGAATGTATTAGTCCTGAAGCTTTGCATCCTTTGACCATCATCCCCCCATTCCATGCCCCTCAACACTAGTAACATTATTAACATCTCGGCCAGTGTGGGATGAGCTAGGAAAATTTTAGAATCTGTATGCCTTGCTAGCAACAGTGCTCTCATCTTGATTTTTCAGATACCATTGAATCAGTTTTGACAAGTCATAATTTCTAGACAAGATAAAGAATGTCCAACCAGGCATTTCTAAAAATGTAACAGCTTCGGCATGGCTTTTATTATATTCACATCTCTATTCCACCTTAAACTGCCTGAAGCCAACCAAACCTTTACGTGCCTAGTACAATTTCCGTGTTGGTGATCAAGGACAAGTGCTCAATAGTTTCCATTCCAGGACATCGTCTTATCAACAGATGTGTATACACAGGGAAAAAAAGAAACAACTGAAATCCACACACCCCAGGTTCAAACATAAATGTGAATAACAATTACCTAAACAGAATTCATCAACTCTCTCTACAATCAGGGCCCCTTCCCAACCTTCCAATTACCATCAGCAGTCAGCTCCCCTCTCCTCCCAGCTTGATTGCCCTTCATAGTTAATCAAACATCTGCCTATTCCTCCTCTGGAACACACTGTGGTCTGTGAATGACCTGCATCAGAATCATCTTGTGTGCTTGTTACAATACATATTGCTGTGTCCTGCTCAAGGCCTATTGAATCTGAACATCTACAAGAGGATCCCTAGAATCTACATTTTAGCTCACTTCACCAGTGATTTTTCTGTACTTCAGAGTTTCAAAATCATTCACCTGAGTCTAGCTTTTCAAATACTCCTGTCACTTCTCTATTTTGGGTTCTTATCACTGCACATCAAGAAGCTGATAATAGTCTGACAGCTTATCGCCTTCCCTCTAGTGCCTTCTCCAGGCCACCTTCCTGTGTAAAAATTTCAACACCCTTTTCATCACAAATCCCTTCTTTTCAAAATGTTTAGTTAGTTTTTTTAAAAAATCATATTTCAGGACAAATCCAAACTTTCCAGCTGAACACTTAAGGCTTTCTATGAAAGGACTCCAGTGAGACTGGCTCACTGATATTTCTCATGACTTCCCTCTGGTGTCCCTCTGATCGAGTTCAGATCAGACTAGACGCCAACCTTATTTCTTACGTGTCCTCCTCTTTCCCATCTGTATACCATCCATATTTCTGTTCATCTGCCCAAAGTTTTCCAAAACTCAACACTTTTTCCAAGAAATAATTCTAGGATCATTTTTAAAGTGGCAGGGAATATACTGAAATGTCATGAATTAGTAGACAGATTCAAAAAAATCCCAGTAGTGCCACTCACTACTAAGTGATTTACAGTAAATTTACCTAAGAAGTGGAAAATAACATAGATACTTGATAAATTACAGAAACTAAAAAAAACTAATCTCTATTTTATCATTTATTGTATAGTACGGTAGTTATGGTTTTTTGTTGGCATATTATTCTATGTAACCTGTTCCTGCAGAAAATAGATTCTAATGTTTATGAAAAACCCATTTCATGTGGTCCTATTGGGACTCGCCTCTCCCTGTCCTCACTACCACTGAAGTAGCCACATGACACAGGCCCAAAAATATCAAAGCATTCCATCCAACTGTACACACACATACACACACACACACACACACACACACACACACACACACACACCCCAATTGCTTCGGCAATGGGCATTTCTCCCAAATCAACCAAATTCATCTCTAAAAATTTTTCTGGACCCTGAGTGGGACATCCCTGAGATTGCTGGCTGTGCCTTTGAAGTAAACCCAGAGAAGCTGGTGACCAGCTTTGCTACCGTGTGGGGAAATTTAACCCCAAAATTCAACCAATTAAAAGGAAATCGGGACTCAGGTGGGGAAAGCCCCTGTCCACATAGCATCATTTTTTTTTTAACCTCAGAATCCATCATGCCTAAAAGTTAACTGCAAACTTTTAATTTATAAGAGAAAATGAATTTCTTTAGAGTTAAAATAGTTCCTACTGGTTCTCTGTCACTTTTATACGAGAGAGCCCTGACTGATACAGAAATAACAGGAAGTGTGGTGTTACAAGTAACAGCACTTACATGTGGAAGAAATTGAATCAACACAAATGAGCACCTGAGAGATGAAGGCAGTACCTGGATGAGACATCGACTTGCCTCCCTTTACTCTGAGAATCCGTGCATTATTTGTTGTCTATTAGTTCCATTGTCTAATACTTCCTTGTCAGGCAGTGGCATTTTAAAATAATGCATATGAGAAGAAAACTTGTTAAACAGCCAAGTAATGTATAGTCATGGACAGTGGTGACTATAGTTTTTGTCTATTCACCATGCTTCTTCTTATCTACAACACATCCCCATCTTTTACAGGGATTAGTATATAACACAAGATAGGCGAATTAGAACAGCCTAAAACCTGGTCACAAGAATATTCAGGGATGGCATATGACCTAGGCCAGACCAATCAGTCTTCCTTGGGGCTTTGACTGCAAGTAACGGAAAAAAGGCATATTCTTTTGAGTGGAATTGTTGGCTACAAAGATAATAGGAGTATATAGGTTTTCTTCATAGTCAACCACCATTCAGGAAGATACTGCTGGAGACTAAAGCCAATGCAGAAGAAAGAAGAGATGATGAATAGAAAGACAAAAAATGGCCAATGGCATCCATCTGGCCAAATTGTGGCTCCATCCTCTTCAATTTCCAGCTATGTGGACCAATAGATTCATTTTCCTTAGACTAACTAGGCTGGGTTGTGCCATTTGCAACTGATTCCTAAGTAACACATTTGGTCTATATTTACATGTCACCTCATGATTGTTCTCGAGTTTTCTCATGCGTATATTCCTTCTCACTAAATAGTAATCTTTGAGGAAAAGATATTGTGTCATTGATTCTCTTCTATCCTCACAACTCCAAAAGAACATTAGAACTCATTAAGTGAAAATTTAAAAAGAAAGTGAACAAATTAATTTAGAAGTGTAACAGAAATCCACATCATCTATTTTTTTCATTTTTATGACCATATCTAATTATTTTATCCAAAAGTACTTAATGATACACCACTCCAGGCAAAATATCATATAAAGAACTAATGGCTTCCAGTACCTTAGAAGCTTTTTAGAGGTTTTCAGCTTTTATGCGTAAAGACCCATTTCAAATATTACAATTCTTCTTGACACGTGTGAGAATTTCAAACTCACGAAATAATTAAACCATTCAGCAGTAATTACAGCACAATCACCAGTGTCATAGGATAACATTTTCCAATGTTTTTAAAAGCATGTATTCTTGACTGCCGAGTTTATAGTTCAACCCTCATCCCTGTATCATTATTTGAGAAGAATTTACTACTATGACTCTGCTCTCTTATCTATACTTGGTTTGGTAAGTATTATTAATATCAAAAATGTCCAGTACTAAATATCAATGAGTTTAGTGGGTGCACTGAATGGTGGCTGTGATTATTACTTTTATATGTCATCTCGACTGGGTTAAGAGATAGACAGATAGCTGGTAAAACATTATTTCTGGATGTGTCTGTCAGATATTTCTAGAAGAGATTAGCATTTGATCGGGAAGGACCATTCTCATTAATGTGGATGGGCGTCATCCAATCTGTTGGAGGTCCAAGTAGAACAAAAAGGAAGAGGAAGGGCCATTTTGGGCTGCTATAACAAAATAACCTGGAACTGGGTAATTCATAAATAACAAAAATGTTATTGGCTCATACTTCTGGAGACTGAGAAGCCCAAGACTGAGAGCAGCTGGCACAGAGTTTCTTGCTGCATCATCTCATGGCGGAGGCAGAAGAGTAAGAGAGTAAATGAGAGAAAGACAAAAGGAGGCAAACTTGTCCTTTTATAAGAAATGCCTAGATAAAGGCATTAATTCATGAAGAAAGGCAGAGTCCTCATGGCCAAATCACTGCTTAAAGAGCCCACTGCTTAATAATGTTAAAATGGTAATTAAATTTCAACATGAGGTGAAGTCAAGTGGGCAAACATTCAAATCACAGCAAAGGGCAATTTTATTCTCTCTTCTGGAGCTAGGACAATCATTTTCTCCTGCCCTCAAACATTGAAGCCCCCTGATTTTCATACCTACAAACTCTGGGACTTACCCTAGAGGGTCTTCCCGTTCTCAGGCCTTCAGACACAGACTGAATTATACCACCAGTTTTTCTGGTTCTCCAGCTCGCAGAAGGCATATTGTGAGACTTCTCAGCCTCCGTAATCTCATAAGCCAATTCCCATAATAATAAACAACTCCTCCTCTTCCTCCTCCTCCTCCTCCTCCTCCGCCTTCTCATCTCTATATATAGTGTGTGTGTATATATATATATATATATAATCTAAAATTACACCAATTTTGCACAAAGATACAGAGTATAGACATCTTTCTCCTTCTCTCTCTGAGAGAGAGAACGGGAGGTGGAGAAGAGAGAGAACGGAAGAAGGGAGGGAAGGAGGGAGGAAGGAGGAGGGGGAAAGAGACAGAGAGACAGAGAGAGAGAAAGAGAGAGAGAGCGAGAGAGACCTATTGGTTCTGTTTCTCTGAAGAACCCTGACTAATGCAAGTGTTCTGATTTCATGACAGAATCAGTTCCCAAAGCCCCACAACCAAATACCATCATTATGGGGGTTTTCAGCATAATAATTTGGGAGAGGACACAAACATTCATTCCATAGCAGTAATCAATTTTCTTTCCCTTCTTATATTTTGAAAGATGATTCTCTCACTTTCTGTTTATAATATTTGCATCTCTCAAAATCTGCTACCTTTATATCTTAGAATAATTTTAAGGCAAAATATTTGCTTTCTTTAAACAAATGCATTGACTATTTATCTCCTTTCTACACCAATAAAATAAAAACAACTCCACCCTGAGGTGAAGAATATGGACAGAGCACTGTATTAGGGAACTTACTGAGAACTCCAAGGCTATTTAGTCTGTGCTCAGAAATATTCAGGGATTCTTTCACTCACTAAAATTCATTAAACATTTACTGAACATTATGTAACAGATTAGACTGTTGCCCATAAATCGTCACAGGCTTATTTGAAGAAAAGTTATGTAATCCTTAGTAGGATAATAGTGTGGAATGGTGGTACTTGAAGTGCAAAAGTAAAAAAGACAAAAGCCATAGATTGCTGAAAAACAACTGAAAGAAAGGGAGGGAAAGTAAAAACTAAATCAATGAACTCTTATTTCTATGGAATTTACCTTAAACTCCAGCATTGTCCTTATTTGCTGGATAACATTGCCTTGGCATTTTGATACTCTTTCCAGATCATATTCCTGGGCCTACTATAGCAAGCAAAATAATTCTTCTGATATAACAAGGCAGATAAAAAATGTGATAAAGTAGGAAGAACAGACACTAAGATGTGAAATAGCAATGCCAGTGGCCCAAAGGTTGACAAATTGCTTCCCAGAGTTTGCATCATAGCAATTTTCACTCACTTTGAAGGTTTCTCAAGGGCAAAAAATGTTTTTCTCTCCTAGGAAACAATTTCATCTGCAGAAGAAATAAGGTGTTCTGTGTGTATCCAGACACCAAAGCTAATAAAGCAAATCTGATAAGAGGAGGTTTAGAATTGAATCTCTTCCAAATGATCTTGTTCTCTCCACTGGGAAAGGAGCACTTAGTGTATTAGTCACACATTAGCAGACTATGCATGCAGAACTCATCAGTAAAGAAATGATAGTTTTAAAGAAATCAGAAATCTGAGATTAAAAAGGAAACATTGATAAAGGTACTGGATTATTTCCTCACTCACTTCAACATTATTATGGAAAATATCTGACTTGCTCCTGCCTCGCAAATTTTAGGAAACCATATCTATAAATGATAATAAAGATACCTACCAGTTTATGCCAATGAAGCACTGTAAGAGTTTTTTGAAAGGCAATTCTAAAATGAAGGTTACTGTTATTTGGGCAATGGCCCATGTCACTCTCTGACATTATCCATAGAGAACTGTCTCATAAAGAGAGTCAATTAAACACCTACTCATCAGACCCTACTCAGCAAACACTGAAAATTAAAGTTGGCCCAAGTGTAACTTGTGCTAAGAAATCCAGCTATGGCAAAGTGAAAATTGTCAGATCACTAGAAATATCACATGCCACACATATTTCTGTCACAGAACTCCTACTAGCAGTTAAATTCTGTTATAACAGAATGCAAGAGAAAATTTAAAATTAGACCAATTTTGCACAAGAATCTAGGGTACAGATTCTGAATTCTTTTTACTTGAGACATATTTATTAGGCCATTACTCAATAAAATATTTTTAAATGTTTTTTGCTTCGTATGAACTGTATGCAAAATAACCCACAAACAGAAACATGCTTAGCGTGTGCTCATGACTTTTTGCTACAGAGGAATTGATAACGGCATTTTTCTTTTTAAAAAAATGTGATGATAAGCTATAATGCAAGATTGCCTGCTAGAAATGGTCAATAATTGTAAGGAAACATTTTCAGATTCACTATTAGTCCATGAAATGCAAACTAAACCATGCATTAGATGCTATTTTTCACCTGGAGGATTGGGAAATACTCAAAAGCTCAATAATATGCAATGTTGGTTAGGGTGTGAAGAACAAGTATTCTCCTACCCTACACCTCCCCTGGGGAAGGAGCAAGGCAGGCAGAAAAGGGGACACATGAAAACCTTTAAAAAATGTGTGCACTCCATATAAGTGAGATTATGAAGTGTTTGTCTTTCTGTGCCTAGTTTATCACAATTAGTGTAATGTCCTCCAGTTTCATTCATGTGGTTGAAAAATGGCACATATTTTTACGGCTGAATAGTATCCCATTGTGTATAATACCGCATTTTCTTTATCCGGTCATTCAATGACGGGCACTTAGGCTGATTCTGTATCTTGGCTATTGTGACTAGTGCTGATGCTAATATGGAAATACAAATGTCTCTTCACTATTATATATACACACACATACATATATACACACACATATCATATATATAATCAATCACACTATTTGATATCATATATATAACCAATCACACTATTTGAGATATATATCAAATATATATATATATATGTATGGTATGGTAGTTTCATTTTTCATTTTTTGACAAATCTCCATTCTCTTTTATAAAACAGATGTACTGGTTTACATGCACACCAACAGGGTGCATGCAATTCCTCTTCTCTTCATCTTTTCCAGCACTTGTTGCCTTTTTGTCTTTTTTGGTAGTAGTCATTCTGACAGGAGTGAGTTGATATAACGATGTTGATTTTCTTTTCTCTGATGGTTGTTGATCTTGAACATTTTTCCATATGTCTGTTGGCCATATGTATGTCTTCTTTTGAGAAAATGTTACTTAAGTCTTTTGCTCACTCAAAATAGTCATTTGTTTTTTGTTGTATAGGTGGTTGAGGTTGATGTATATTTTAGATGTTAACCCCTTGTCATACGTATATGTGCACATATTTTCTTCCCTTCCTGGATTGTCTGACCATTCAGTTGTAAAAGAAGCTTTCTATTTTGAGATAATTCAATTTGTCTATTTTTAATTTTGTTCCCTAGTGTTTTGAGGTTGAACTTAAAAAGTCATTACCCAGGATAATGTCGTAAGAATTTCATCCCACAACTATTGTAATACTATAAGAAAAGGATTGGCAGTAGTGGGAAACTGCAGGGGTGCAGGGGTACAGGGGTGCAGGGAGGTGGGATCGGCAATAGTGGGAATCTGCCTGGGGAAGGGGGGGCACACCTCATCAACAAGAGTACCTGCATAATGAACATTTGTATACCTAACCCTGAATTGTACCCCACATCTTTATAATAAAAAAATTAAAAGTTAAAAATAAAAAAAATTAAAAGAATTTTATCCCATGTTTTCTTGTAGTAGTTTCAGAGATTTGGGTCTTATATGTGAACCTTTGGTTCATTTTGAGTTGACTTTTATATGTGGTATGATTCAAGATTCTTATTTTATTGTTCTGTATGTGGATATTCAGTCTTCACAACATCATTTATTTACAAGACCATCTTTTATCCAGTATGTGCTCTTTTCACCATCGTCTAAAATCATTTACCTGTAAATGCATGGATTTATTTCTGAGCTCTCTTTTTTGCTCCATTGACCCATGTGTCTGTTTTTGTGCCAGTACTATGCTCTTTTGGTTGCTATAGCTCTGTAGTATATTCTAAAGCCAAGTAATGTGATATGTCCAGCTTTCTTCCTTTTGCTCCATTGCGTGGACATTCAGGCTCATTTGTGGTACCATTTGTATTTTATAACTTTTTTTATTCCTGTGAGGAATGTCACTGCTGTTTTGATGGAAATCATGTTGAATCTGTAGATCATTTTGTGTAGTATGGACACATTGGCAGTATTGAGTCTGTCAACTCATGAATAAGAAACATCTTTCCATTTGTGTTTTATTTAATTTCTTATTTGAATTTTCTTTAGCTTTTAATGTAGATACTTTTCACCTTTTGATTAAATTTATGGCTAAGTATTAAAAAGTGTACTCTTCTTCAAGAATTCTATTTCCATGATTTTAGCTACAGAAAATAATCATTCACATGTCCAAACATTTAATGTTATAAGGTGAAAATGTGGGATTCTTTTGTTCTTACTACAATAAGATGTGTTATTTTTCTACCCCAGAAATAATAATATTGATTTTTTGGAAAATATCAGAGAAATACCAGTAGTGTCAAAATTGCAACACAAGAAAACAAGAAGAAGAAAGGGAGAGAGGAGGGAGGCAAAAAAAAAAAAAAAAAAAAAAAAACCATGCACAAGTTCTTCTTTAAGTCTTAGATTTGTAACCAAGGCATAATGTTTGTAAATGTGCCTTCAAAAATGTACAGCCCTTCTTCATTTAGAAACAAATAGCTTTAGATCACATGAATCAAACAGCTCATATCACGGCAGAGAGAAACTTATAGACTTATGTAAGGCTTAAAGGGAGAGAACCCAAGGTCTACCAATTTTTATGTCCATACTACACAGGCCCCAATCTCCCCTACCTTCCCAGTTCCAATTCCCTCCAATTCATGTTTATCTATCTATCTATCTACCTATCTATCTATCTATCTATCTATCTATCTATCTATCTATCTATCTATCACCTACTTCTCTACCTACCTACTATCTACCTGGCTTTTACCTACAGACTAATTGACCTATGTACTTTTCTATCCATCTTCAATTCATCTCCCTCCTTCATCTAATAAGATGTTGGAGAAATGAGATGAAATTGTACCTACAGACTGACTTACCTATGTACCTTTCCATCCATCTTCAATGCTCCCCCCTCCCCCATCAAATAAGATGTTGGAGTAATGAAATGAAACTGTACTTTCTAAAAACAATTGTAAGCACAATATGAAGCCATTGCAGCCATCTGGCAGAGGACTATCATGGTACAATTACTGTATGAGCAGTACATGAGCTAGAATGGGAACAGGAATAGGGATGAAAGAGACCGAAAGAATCTGTCACGAGGCTACTGCAATCAAATAAGCATAAGTGACTTAGTCTGTTTAAGTTGCTTTAACAAAATACCACAGACTGGCATTTTGTAAACAACAGAAGTTTATTTCTCACAGGTCTAGGGGCTGGGAAGTTCAAGGGACCAGCAGACTTGGTGTCTGGTGAGAGTCTGATTTCTGCCTCCTAGAAGGCTCCTTCTTACTACGATGTTCTCACATGATGGAAGTCAAGGCAGCTCTTTTGGGGCTTCTTTCATAAGGGCATTAATCCCATTCATGAGGATTCTGCCCTCATCCTAATGACCTTGCAAAGACTCCACTGTCTAATCCTATCACATTGGGTATTAGGATTTTCTGTTTGTTTTTTGGTTTTGGTTTTGGTTTTGGTTTTGAGTTGGAGTCTCACTCTGTCGCCCAGACTGGAGGACTAGAGTGCAGTGGCATGCTCCCAGTCACGGCAGCCTCGACCTGCTGGGCTCCGGTGATCCTTCTGCCTCAGCTTACCAAGTAGCCGGAACTACAGGCGTGTGCTACCACTCCCGGCTAGTTTTTTATTTATTGTAGAGACAGGTCTCTCCAAGTTGCCCAGGCGGATCTCAAACCCGTGGGCTCAGGCAATCCACTTGCCTCGGCCTCCCAAAGTGCTGGGATTACAGGTTGAGCTGCCAAGCCCGGCCGGGTATTAGGTTTTAATATATGAATTTTGAAGGAGCACCAGCATTCAGACCACACCAATAAGGTAATATGAAGAATGTTTGACATGCAATAATGTTTCTGTGTTGTCCACATACAAGGGGGTCCCCCAAAATTGGAATTATCCTTTGGAGAGTGGGCCTATTGTAGTACACTCAGAGTTTATTCCTCCAGATCAAATGGTCAACCAAAGTTTTTATCTGGATGTTTTAAGAAGGTTGAGTAACGATTTGCAGAAGAAACATCTTGAGTTTCTTCCACCATGACAACAGCACTTGCCAACACCATGCTGAGTATTCAGCAGATTTAGATCAAAAACAGCATAATCCTCATGCCCCACACTCACTATTCACCTGATTTCACCCTAAGCGACCCTTTTGTTTGTTTCCCGGCATGAAAAAAGTCCTCAAAGGGAAACATTTTGCCCAAAAAAAAGTCCTCAAAGGGAAATGTTTTGCCAGTGGGGAAGAAGTGATACAAAAAACGGTAGAAGCACTAAAAGGTATCAAAATTGACGAGTTTAAAAACTGTTTTTAGCAGTGAAAAAGGCATCAAACAGAAAGTCCTTTGAAGGTGACCAAAGTTTAAACATGTAAGAATAAATACATAATTTTTATGAATAAATTTTGGTATTTTGGGGACTCCCTCTTGTACATAAGGATATGAGGAATGCCACAAGTGGCTGCATATATACATAAATAAGAATTGCCACTCCACTGGAATTCTCTCTCTAACAAAGTAGCAATAAATGTAACCACAGTTTCTTGTGCCTGTTATGTATCAGAACTATAGAAAGACATTTCATTTTTCCATCTCTAACCTCCAATTTACAGAGAAAGAAGTTGAAGCTAAAGGAGATTAAGTTATTTGCTTAAGATCACACAACTAGCAAATGGCAAAATTGGATTTAAACCCTGCCTTAAACTTAAAGCCTTTCTATTATGCTACATTTACTTTCCATGACCTAGACAAAAGGCTTAAAGATATTGATCCTCTAACTTTCATGAATTAATATAAGTCTTGAGCTGCTTTCTATTTTATATTTTTACTAATTTATGAATATTAAATAAGTAAGTGAGCATATACAATGCTCATACAATCTGAGTTCCTCACAGTATTCAAATTCACTGTCTACTGGTAAAATTCCTACAGAGTCTAACCAGTGCTGCATGCATAGTAAAAATGAAGTAACACATGTTGGGTGGCTCAGTAGCATCTCCTTGCGTTTACCTTAAAATCATCCATTCAAGATTCAAACCAAAACTTCATTTAGCCTTTTCTTCCTATGCATTCCTCAAGTTTACAGTTGCCATAACTCTTTCTCTACTTGCTTTTCCCAATCTTACCTGAAATTGCTCAATTGCCTTGATTCTTTTCAGTGCACTTTTCATCATAAGCTTTGTTTGCCTTTTATTATATATTGGGATTAGAACTGCACACAGCATTCTAAACAATGTGTCACATTTTATGTATATGTTATACCTGAGAGAAGGCAGGAATAAGAAAATTCCTAAAATTGTTTTGTGCAAATACTTGAGACAGAATATAACTTGGCACCCTAAGTATTTATTTAGCCACTTTATCTATCTAAAGATAAAATTAACTCTAAAAATTCAGTTATCTTTCTTGACATAATTTGTATTGTGTTGAATATGCTTAACTTCCTTGCAACCAGTGTTCAAATGATGACTTAGTTGTACTTTTTCTTCATTAGATTTACTTATGAGACACATGAATTCTGAACTGAGGTAGGCTGGAGAAAGACAAGCACAACACATCCATCTGCTGGTGTGGACTGTAGCAGGGGCAAGATTGTTCTGCAGCCAGTAGCTGATGCAGCAACTTCCCTATTTAACAGGAAATCACCTGATTGAAGCAGAAGCAACAGAAACTTTGCAGTCTATTTCTTGGTGTGACTGTGGGAGGCTGTTTCTTCAGTCTTCTCAAAAACTCTTTACATCATGCTCAGTAATACATGTCTTTGTATTTAAGCTAGGTACAGTGAATTCAGCTCTATGCAACTGAATTTTTATATGTATCTTTGGTTGTTAGAGTAAGATTTAAATTTTGAAATATTATTTAAATATTTCTAAATCTTATGTTGAGTCAGATATAATTTTTGAAGTATTTTTAAAATATTCCTAATTTTTATGTCACTAGCTATTACCTCAAAACTCAAATTGAAACAACTAACAGAAATCTATATTCAGAAGTCTTTTTTCCTTCCCAGAAGATATTGATTTTGTGCCAACAGCACTCTCATCTAAACTTTCTCTTATAAACTCTCTCTTATAAGCACCCTGAATTATAAGCATATGTTGATATGGAATAGGCCATGTGCCTTTCAGTCTGTACATTAGTGGCAAGGAGGTGGAATGTGGAAGACTCCTGTATCCCATCTCAAGGCGGCCTCTGGCATTATAAGTACACAAATAGGCAAATTTCAAAATTGCTCTGTTATTGCTATTGTGGTGCCCTTTGCAGTGAATATGTTCTTCATGTAGTTAGTCATCGGGAAGTCAAAACCATCTTAGTTTGCAGAATCTTAAAAAATATTGCTTTCATGATAGCCATAAGCATCTTGGGAATCATTTGTGCAACAATTTAAGTTCAACTTACATAAATGCACTTGTCCCCAAGTGTACATCAGTTATAAATACAAGCATACGCCTAATCACCCAATACAATTATTTCTTGAGTTCAGATATCATAATTAACAGTTGCAACATTATGCGATAACAAATCCTTCATTTGTAGTTTGTAGATACTTGCCATCACTAATTGAATATTTTTTTTCATAATCTTTGTCAGCACTTTCCCGTTAGTACAAGATAAGTTCTAGGTGGATTCAGACAGAATGATAATTTTAGCACTAAAATTATCACTTAGGGCAAATACTTTTGA
Source organism: Tarsius wallacei (assembly GCA_963574415.1). NCBI lineage: Eukaryota > Metazoa > Chordata > Mammalia > Primates > Tarsiidae > Tarsius > Tarsius wallacei. The sequence goes on along the minus strand of CAUYQG010178701.1, from coordinate 570 downwards.
AAATAACTTATATCCAACTTATCAAATGAAGGAACTGTCTAGTTGTCTAACTACACTCTATTTGTTTATTTGTTTGTTTGTTTGTTTTGAGTCAGGTCTCACTCTGTCACCCAGGCTGGAGTGCAGTGGCACAATCACGACTCACTGCAGCCTCTACCTCCGGAGCTCAGGTGATCCTTCTGTTCCAACCTTCCGAGTAGCTGGTACTACAGGTGCTCACCACTACACCAGCTTTGTTTTTTAATTTATTTAAGAGACAAGGTCTTGCATGTTGCCTAGGCCTTGACCTCCTGGGCTCAGGCAATCCTTTTGTCTCAGCCCCAAAAGTTCTGGGATTATAGGCGTAAGCCACCACACCTAGCCGGCATCCTAATTTTAAAAAGTGGTTTTCTTTTTTTATTATTATTTATTTATTTATTTATTTATTTATTTTATTTTTATAGTCAATATTTTTTATTATGATATTGTGGGGTACAGTTAAGGGTTAGGTATACAAATATGCTTCGTTCAGGCACCCTTGTTGATAAGAGGTGTCTCCCCATCCCCAGACAGATATTTGCTACCATTAAT
>CAUYQG010178694.1:0-17944 GCA_963574415.1 Tarsius wallacei | reverse complement strand
GCCTCCGGGCCACTGCCCGCTCCCCGCCAAAGAGGCAGCCGAGGCGCGGCAGCGGCGCAAGGGAGCCTGGAAGGTGTCTCCAAGGCCCTTCGGGCAAGGCGCACGGCGGTTCTCGAGAGTCTGGGCCCGAGGAGCGCAGCGGCCAGGAGGAGCGGGCTCGCCCTCGGACTTCTTCACAGGCTCTTTGGCTGAAGTTGAGGAGTCTAACAGTCAAGTGGAAGCGGAGCCGAGTTACCTTCTCAACATTGCAGAGGTGCGGGCCGGGTCTCGCCGTGACTCCTTTCTGGCCAAGACCACGCAGGCGGATGTGGCACGACCGTGGTGATCGTAGCTTACCTTGGCCTCAAACCCCTGGACTTGATCTCCCCACCTCAGTCTACCAAGTAACTGAGCCTACAAGCATGCGCCGTGACACCTGGATAATTTTTGTATGTTTTCTAGAGATAAGATCTTGCTATGTTGCCCAGGCTAGGTTTTTGCTTTGTAGTTACCATGAGACTGACAAAAACATCTGATAGTTCTAACGAGTTACTTTAAATTAATAACATCTTTGATCATGAAGAAAAAAATCTGCAAACTTTAGCTCCGTTCTTTTCCCACATTTTGAATTTTTGATGTCACAGTTTACATTTTCTCTATCTTACACTTTAAAAATTACTGAGATTATTAACAGTTTTGACCTTTAGTCTTAATGCTAAAGATATAAGTGGTTTATGTCCCACAATTACAATATTAGAGTGATAATTATGTTAACATCCTTTTATTTTGGACAGGTCTCATAGTAATGAATTCCCCCAGCTTTTGTCTGGTAAAGTCTGTATTCCTTCTTCGTTTCTGAATGACAGCTTGGCTGGTACACTATTCTTAGTTATTTTTTTCCCTCAGCTCTCTGAATATATCATGACCCAATCCCTCCTGGCTTGTAAGGTTTCTGCTTAGAAGTCTACCAAATGCTGGATTTCCCTTATATGTGATTTGCTTCTTTTCTCTTGCTGTTTTCAGGATCCTCTCTTTGTCTTTGACCTTTCAGAGTTTAATTGTAAGTCGTGGTGTCTTCTTATTTGAGGTGAATCTTATTGGTAACTTTTGACCTCTCCGTACCTGGATATTTATCTCTTTTTAAAGATTTAGATAGTTATCTGGTATTTCTTTGAGTAAGTTTTCTACTTATTTGTCTTTCTCAACTTCCATTTTAATTCCAACAACCCAAATATTTTCTCTTTCGATGTTGTCCCATCAATACCATAAGCTTTCTTCATTTTTAATTTTTTTTTCTTTTTCTCTTTTGGCAGTGTATTTTCAAATAGCCTGTCTTTAAGTGTACTGATTCTTCTATCCAATCAGTTCTACGCTTAATGTTCTTGACTGCATTTTTTTTTCATTTTGTTCACTGTATTTTTCAACTCCAGGATTTTTTTTTTTTTTTTAATTTTAACCTCTGTTAGATTTCTCTGATGAATTTCTGAGTTGTTTCTCTGTTGTCTTGAAGTTCATTGAGCTTCCTTAAAACAGCTATTTTGAATTCTTTGTCTGAGAGCTCACACATTTCCATCACTTTTGAGCCTGTTTCTGGTGCCTTATTTTGTCCATTGGGTGCGGTCATATTTTCCCGGGTGTTCTTGATGCTTCTTTTCTCTTGCGGTTTGATGATGCGTGATAAGGTTTGCACACTGGAAGATTAGGTATTTATTCCAACCTTCATAGTCTGTTTGTGCCAATCCTTCTTCAGAGGACCTTCCAGAGATTTTAAACATGTTGATTGTCGTGTTCTCTGAACCCAAGAACTACAACCATCTCTGCACTAGATGGCACGTGGCCCAGGCTTGCCATGAGTCTTACAAGAGTTCTGAGGTTGTCATGGTTCTCCAGCCCAAATAGACCTGGGGAAGAGCCAAGGAGGGTATCCAGACTGTGAGAAAAAGCTGGCCAGAAAAAGCCTAGAAGACTGTTCTCGAGGCCCAGATGGGTGTGCATCTCCCAGCAGATCCCTGCACAAGCAAGGTAGCTCCTTGATTGCAGTTGCAGCAGGGAGAGCTGGGGCTGAGACCGAACCCCCCATGTATCTGCTGTGAAATGGCAGCTGGCAAGCCTGTTTCATTAGCTCAGATGACTGCACATCTCCCAGCTGGTCTCTGCACAGACAGAATAGCTCTCTGATTTCACAGCGAGAGGCCAGAGCTGAGATGGAGCCCCCTTGGGATTTACTGTGGGACAGAAGCTGGAAAGCATGGCATGGAGATTCAGATTCCCAGACTGCAGGATACAGGCAAGTGTCACTCTGGGTCCTTGTGTGAGTTCGGAGCTGGGACTTCAGCTGAAGCAGACTAGAGCTCAGCTGCAAGGACAATTTCAGATTCACTGCCAAGACCAACGTTAGTGGGCAGAAGATGCTCCATACCAAGGCACTAGTGTGCACAGTTCCTCCTGGACTGCTTGGAAAATGGTTTTGGTTGCAGGCTCAAGACCAAGTAGGGCTGTAGCCAAGCCCCTTGGAAATGGAGCCATTTCTAGGCTTGAACCCAGGAGCGCAATTAGCAACTCAGCTACTTGGGCACTGGTCTGCACCTTCAGAATTACTCTTCTAGGTCTTTGCCTCTACCAGGGTTTCACAGCTTTTCCCCTGAATCCTGAGGCTCCTGCAGAGAGACCTTTGTCTGTGGATGGGACAGAATTATTGCTGTGGGGGCATAGGAGAGGGTTACCTCCCATTCCATCGTCTTGCTGACACCACTCTCCTCAGCTAACTCCGACGCTGCTGGTCAGTGAACCACTTGCCTAGAGCAATGAAACAATGTCTTGCACGGAGTAAACGAACGGTAGCAATTACTATTTCTTTTTTCGTTTTTTATTTTTGACTGCTTAATACTTTATTTTAAAGATGTGGGGGCTCCTTGGAAGGCTGAGGCGGAAGGATGGCCGGACCCAGCAGGTCGAGGCTGCGGTGGCCGGGAGTGTGCCACTGCACGCCAGTCTGGGTGACAGAGTGAGACTCCAACTCAAAAATAAAAATAAATAAATTAATTAAATAAATTAAATAAATAAATAAATAAATAAATAAGACCACAGTCATGAGGCAAATGCTGGTATCCTCTCTTGCTGATGAAGCCCTGAGCTAGAAAACTGAGATGATATTCCAAAACCACAGAAGAGAGCAGAAAAAGTAGTATGAGCAGTATGCCCACTAGGCCACTGAAGCTGAGTGCAGAGTCCATTGTAGGAGACATAGTGACTTGGTGGGTTGGCAAATTCTATTACTGTGGCTTAATTGACTCACAATGCACTATTTACACACACACACACACACACACACACACACACACACTCCAAGGTTCTGGGGGAAATGGGATTTCAATGGAAAGATGCCATCCTGGAAAAAAAGTAGATTCAGATTCAAATGAATCTGGTGGGGTTAGAATTTAGAGAAAAAAACAATGCACCAGGCATTTTTACCTAGAAGAAACATTTCATTTTTAAGTAGAATGTGGTAAACAAATGCAAGTTTACCAGTATAGCCAGCATCATAAGGAAACATTGCAAAACTTGGATTCATGATGACATACATGATTTAATTTCCATGGTTGAGACATATATGGACAACTTTTGTGACTAAAATATGGAATTTGAAACAATAAACATATTTGCTACCAACCCACCATTTTCAGCAACTTCTATTCTTTTTTTTTTTTTTTGAGTTGGAGTCTCACTCCATCACCCATGTTGAAGTGCAGTGGTACGCTCACGACCACCGTAGCCTCGACCTACTGGGCTCAGGTGATCCTTCTGCCTCAACCTTCCAAGTAGCTGGAACCACAGGTGCCCACTACCACACCCGGCTAATTTTTTGAATTATTGTAGAGATGAGGTCTCATCAAGTCACCAGGCTGTTCTTGAACCAGTGGGTTCAGGTAATCCCCTCACCTCAGTCTCCCAAAGTGCTGGGATTACAGGCTTGAGCCACCGTGACTGGCCTAACATTCTATTCTTTTTATTGAGAAGACATAAAGGAGAAAATCTCCCCTGATTCTGAGCTCAATCTTCAGTTTATACAAATTTACTCCTAAAACAAAACTGGAAACCCCACTTGCTATTCCTAACCAACTCTCTGCATGATCACCCACATGATATTTGTTCATTTCTTCATTCATTACATTTTTAATGAGCCCTCACCAGATGCCAGACTCTCTGAGGACACAGCAGAGAACAAAGATAGCCAAAGTCCCTGCTGTCGTGGAATGGAACTTAGATTCCAGTGTGGAAGGCAGACAATACACAAATAAATAAGCATAATATGTCATGTTATACGTGTTAAAAAGACAAACTAGCTAAGGGTTTAATGAGTGATGAAGGCATATGCTCTACTAACAAGGAAAAACTTTTTAATAAAATGGCATTTAAGTAGCGACCTGAATGGAATGAGGGCATGGACCACATAATTCTCTGTGTTCCAGGAACAGGAAATAACAAATTCAAAGGCTCCGAAGTAGGGGTTTGCCTTGCATGGTGAGGGACAATAAGGGAACTAAAAACTGGAAACAGGTAAGTGGGAGCTGGGAGGTAGGAAAAGAAATCAGAGAAGTAGGGCCCAGGCTCATGGTAAAGACTGGACTTGATTCCCAATGAGGTGAGTCATCTTTGAGCATAGAGTTTCTTGACCTGACTTTGGCTAACTTTTACCACTTAGACGGCTGAGGTGTGAGAGAAGAGGGAGACCAGTGAGCAGAACCATTGCAGTAATCCATGTAGGAAGTCATGGGCCTCAGACCAGGGTGGTTCAATGTACGTGAGGTGTACGTGAGAAGGTAGAATCGGTATATGTGTTTCTGAAGATACGGCCAGTGGGATTTGTTAGCGTTTGGAAATGGTCTGTTTCCGTGAGTGAGGAGTCCACAGTGACTCCAAAGCTTCTTGGCTTAAGCAGCTGAAGAAAGGTGTGGCCCTTTGCCGAGATGGCATTGACTGGGGGGTGAACAAAATTTGCTTTCATCATGTTAAGTTCAAGATGTCCACGAACATCCCAAATGGAGATGTTGAGTAAGCAGTTCGACATATGAATCTGGAATTCAGGGGAGAGAAGTCTGTGCTGAAGATAGAAATTTGGAAATGTTCAGCATTTAGGTGATTTTAAAGCTATGGCACTAGATAAGATCACCAAGGAAGTAGGTTTAGACAGAGAAGACGCCTAAGCAGTAAGCATTAGCACTATCACTTTTAAAAATTGAGATGAGAAGAGGCCAGTAAAGGAGACTGGGAAGGAGTTCTTGGCATGGAGGGGAACTGAGAGAGGAGACTCAGGACCAAGTAGAAAAGTGCTCTGATAGGTCAAGTAAGATGAGGACTGAAAGTTGACCATTGCATTTGGCCACTGAGGTCATTGGTGACTCGACAAGAGAAGCTTTAGTAAAGTGGACAATGTGAAAGCTTGACTGGGGTGAGCTAAAAAGAGAAAATGACATGGATATGCATGCTGTATATTCACATGAATAAATATGCACACACCCCAGTCTAAGCAGAGGGTAGCTAGGTGTGTTTTTGTTTTTGTTTTTTTTTGATCGTGGTCTCACTCTGCCACCTAGGCTGAAGTTCAGTGGCACAATCAAGGCTCACCACAGCCTCGACCTTCTGGACTCAGGCCAACCCTCTGCCTCAGCGACTCAAGTAGCTGGGACTACAGGTGCATGCCACCACTCCCAACTTTTTTTTTTTGTAGAGATGAGGTCTCACTGTGTTGCCCAGGCTGGTCTCAAACTCCTGGGCTCAAGAGATTCTCTTGCCTCAGCCTCCCAAAGTGCTGGGATTACAGGTGTGAGCCACCACCATGCCAGGACAGTAGCTGGGTTCTGAAAACCAGTCTAGAAGCAGGTCAGTCTGGGACCAGGGGGGAGGTCTGGTTGATGGCAGAGCAAGTGTGTTACAAAGGTGCCACCGGTTGACTGCCTTCTCTGCTCCTCATCTGGTTTTACACTGCTTCCTTCAATATATTTTCTTAACTTTCATAAAAAACTGTCATGCCAACAAATGACCCTAAATCTCTTTGAAAGTAACCACTTTTGGAGATGTGCTAAGAGAATTAGCTTTGCTTGTGAATCTCACATTTCAACTGGTTAATGTTCCACTCAGGAAATCATCGTAGAACAGCATCTTCTGTTCCCAACATAATAGACTATCTTGTTTACCAAATAAACAGTATAAGGCTTTATTGTAAATTCTTTAGCATATTAAGAAGCCGATAAATTGCATTTCTATTTATTCTTGATAAAAAGCCTTTCCCAATGCTGTCATGACGGTGTTTTTCTCCAAACCTCACTAATCTATTTAGAATCTTCCCGTAGTAGTAGGTGAATTTGTATCTCCAATGTCAAATGCAGTTTGCAATTTTGTTGCCTTTTTCTGTAATTCAGGATTCGATTTTCTGACCTAGAATGTTTCAGAGTAGTTTTCCTTCTCTTCCCTTACTGAAGAAACAGGAACATTCAAAATAGTTAGGCCTTCAACCGCCACATGAGGACAGAAGAGGGTTAGTTATGAGATAGACTACCCTACCCCCCATTCTGAGCATTCATGAAGAAAGAATGTAATTGACCTGCTGTGCTGTTTAAACAGCACAGGAGGGCAGCACAAGGCCAGAACTGTCAGCCCTAATCCTGCAAATATTCCAAACCACAGCCATATTTATAATCTACTTTTCTACATACATATGTAAGAGTTTTAATCCTCACTAAATTTAATTGAACTCTAAACTTGCATAGATTCTACCTACGGGGAACACTTGTAGATCATTTTTATACATTATCCAAATAATCTGAATTTAACATTTACTTTCTTATAGAGTGTTTTAACAATTGTCTTTCAGTTGTAAATACTATAACTCTTAGCAAGTGAAGAATTAGAGCTAAAGATAAAGTGACTTCTCTATGGTCACACACAATTGGCTACAAAGTCAAGATAGCACCATAAACCTGATCCTTTCCCCCTAAACCTAGCTCTTTTAGAAAGCCCCCATCACACAAACACACCGCCTCTATGACATATTCACCTTAACTTCAGATATAAATCTGTCGTCTTTAACCTTTTTTGTATCCTTTAATGAGGCCAATTCCAAAGCTGTAAACAAGGTGACTTCACAGTAGGTAGTAAGTACCAGTAGACGTTACTGGCAAGTATACGCGGTTCCAGGGAATAGCCCAGAGATCGCTCCCAGTGCATTCTACTAGAGATCCTAGACATGGCAGTCATGGAACCTATCAAGGCTACAGCCCCTTCCGAGAAAAGGTGCCCCGCCTCTGGACCATGGCATGGGCTCCTGACCAAGAGCTAAGGCTTACGACCAGGCCTGGTATAGACAGCTCTGCCCAACAGAAGAAGATGGCTACTGGCTAAGCCAGTCTTACACTCTCACTCAAAACTTAGAACTGGGAAGTACAGGAAGAACCAGAGGATCGTAGTGAGAAGAGGACAGAATCAGAGAGAAGCTGTGCAGGACCAGCAGAGTCATCATATGCTGGAGTGATCAGCCACTGTCTTCTATGGCAAAGGTGTCGACAATACCCGAGATTCCAAATGAACCTTTGGCTCCTGTTTACATGGGACCCTTTCAGGGCCCCATAGTTTGGCTTTTCATGTTCTAAGGACTTGACAGTATGGCTAAGCTCCCTGCCACACACATGAGCACACATGCACGCGTTCTCCATACATTACTTGTGGTAACAAGTGAGTGCCTTATGACCAAAAGACTTTACCAACCACCACCCCACATTATGTAACAGATACTCTCCATAGAAAATATAAGTGCATATCTAACTCACACCAAGTTCATATAGAACATATGATAGTTTCATCCAAGGCGCTTGTCGTTCACTTGGTAGGTATATCTATTGATTACCTACAATTGTCTGGTATGATGCTGACTGCTGCAGTCATAGAGACAGATATGTAAGACAAATAAGAGAGTCTGCATCTGAGAGGCCTTCGGGTCAGTGGGAAAGGCATAGGAACATCATACATAAAATGGAAACAGATTATAGAAAATTTAGGGAAACGGTATTGCCTGAATGGTAGATTCTTTTTTGCACCAAAGTCATTCTAACAGAGCTCTTCTCTCCAAACCCAGTTTATCAGGTATGATGAGATTTGTGTCATTACATAGCCAAATGAAAAGATGAGAACATAATTAAATAATTATTCTTCAGTACCTTGATCACTGGGGTGTGGAATGGTGTAATTAGATGGCCAGGGTTAATAACTACTAAGTTCATCATGACTGTTATTTCACAGGAGTGCTGGCTTCTCAGGATTTTAAATGTGATTGCGATGTTTTAGGCTTAAAAGTTAGACATCTCTTACTGATTTCTGGTTTTGAGTTATTATCAAGACAGAGGAGTAAAGAAAACATTAATTTAAAATAGAGGAAGAAAGAGAGAGAGCAATTAATAAAATAAGAAGGGAGATTCAGAAAATCAGAGTCTTTAAAAATTAGTTATCACGGCTGGGTGCGGTGGCCCTTACCTGTACTCTCAGCACTTTAGGAGGCCAGGGTGAGAGAACTGCTTGAGTCCAGGAGTTCGAGGCCAGCTGGGCAACATAGCAAGACCTCATCTCTACAAAAAGTTAAAAAATTAGCCAGGCATGGTGGTGCACACCTCTAGTTCCAGCTACTTGGGAGGCTGAGGCAGAAGGATCACCTGAGCCCAGAAGGTCGAGGCTGCAGTGAGCTGTGATCATGCCACTGCTCTCCAGCCTGGGTGACTGAGTGAGACCTTGACTCGGAAAAAAAAAAAAGAGTCATCACTATATATCCAGATTTGTCACAGGTTTATATTTACCAAGAATTTAATCATCATTGCTCAAAATGATTTTTTAAAAACCCACCAGTTCATACTCTAACATGTTCAGTCTGACATTATAACACTGTTTTATATAGAGTTGGGTTGTACTTTGTTTTAACCACTAGAGATGTTAGTCAAATACCAACTCATATTTTCATTTTAGAAATATTGTATTGCATCTAAATATTATATTCTATTAATATTCTATTAATAGAATAACAATATTATTCTATTAATGTTTTAGAAATATTCTATTACTTATATTAATATTTTGTATTTTCTTATCATTTTAGGGTAAAGCACAATTAAATTCAACAAATATTTAAGTGTGCCCAATTTGTATGAACCATAAAGCTAGTCACCAGAGGAATTTTGAAAAATTACTAAAATACAATTACTGTCTTCAATGGAGGTAGCTTTAGTCTATAAATATTTAAAATATTATTCTATATTAAAAATTAGACAATAACATAAACGTAAGGCCAAATATGTGTTCTATATGAGTGCTATAAAGGTTCTAGAGGGGAGATCAGGGAAAGCTTTACTGAAGAGGTGGCTTTTGAAGTGGATCTTAAGAACTCAGTGGATTTTAGCTGGGAAAAGGGGGTAACTAAGTACATCAAATGGGGTGATTTAATAAACGTTGACTAGGTAACTAGAGGGGAGACTGTCCATAATAGCCCATAATAGTATACTTTTAAAAAAAATATAGAATTGGGCTGGGCATGGTGGCTCATGCCTGTAATCCCAACACTTTGGGAGGCTAAGGCAGGAGGATTGCTTGAGTCCATGAATTCAAGGCCAGATAGTCACTACCATATTGGACAGCATAGCCCTAAAAGATGTCTATATTGAGCACAAATGCCAGAGGAGAGTTAACTGTTTACATTTTTTATAAGCATAGCAATAGATTTTGTATGGTCCTCAGCTAACTAAGTTGCATAGGTTTTGAGTTGTCTACTCCTACCCCTGTATTTCCCACAAGTTTTTTTTTTGGTTTTTTTTTTTTGAGTTGCAGTCTCATTCTGTAGCAGGCTGGAGTGCAGTGGCATGCTGATGGCCACCGCAGCCTCAACCTACTGGGCTCAGGCGATCCTTCCACCTCAGCCTTCCAAGTAGCTGGAATTACAGGTGGGCGCCACCATGCCCAGCTAATTTTTTGATTTATTGTAGAGATGAGGTCTCGCCAAGTTGCCCAGGCTGGTCATTGAACCCTGGGCTCAGGACATCCTCTCACCTCCACCTTCCAAAGTGCTGGGATTATAGACATGAGCCACAATGCCTGGCCTTTATATATACTTTCCTAGCCTCCCTTTTAGCTAGAAATAGTCATATGATATAGTTCTGGGCAATGAGCAGTAAAGGGAAGTCTGTTAAGTCATACAGAAAAGATTTTTTTGCCCTTATAAGAAGAGAGAGCCTGGGTGTGGTGGCTCACACCTGTTATCCCAGCACTTTGGGAGACCGAGGCAGAAGGACTGTTTGAGACCAGGAGTTCATGACCAGCCTAGAGCAAGATCCCACCTCTAAAAATTTTTTTTAAAAATTAGCTGGGTATGGTGGTGCAAACCTATAGGTCTTGCTACTCAGAAGGCTGAGATAGAAGGATCACTTGAGCCCAGGAGTTCAAGTTCAGTTTGGGCAACAGAAGAAGACATTGTCTCACACACAAAAAAAGTTCAATCCAAGGAAAGAGAATTATCAGCAAGGTGGGAGGGGGGAACGGAAGAAATAAGGGCAAACTCACTCTGTCACCTAGGCTGAAGTATAGTGGTGGGATCATAGCTCACTGCAGCCTAAATGCAGAGCTAAAAGCAACAGCAAAATTTCTTTGATGTTCCTTGTTTATCATTAAGGATTCATGCATACACACTGCAGTTTGGCCCTAATATGTGTGTTGAAAATTTGAAAAAAAAAAATCCTTTATCTATCATGAAAAAATGTCTATCACTCAGTTGTAAGATTATATTGTGTTGAGTCAAACAAATTTGGGTAGTAGGGGCTGGTCTGAAGATAGTGAGTTACCTCAATGGATTGTTCACAATTACAGATGGAACTCCTCATTCTCTTTCCCCCTGCCTTCTCCCTACTGCACTTGAGTAGTCTTTAAAAGAAATTGGGGTTAATTGAGAATGCATATCAGAGTCATTGTTCAGCAGTTTATCTTATTTTTCTTGGGGTCACAACAATAATTCAAGAATCGAGATTCACATTAATATATGGATACAAATGGTATTCTTTTTTTCACTACTTTACAGTGTCAGGGTCATCACAGGGGAGCATGCTCAGGATGCTGGCTAAAGAAATGGTATGGCTAACTTTTTCAGCTACAGATTGTGGAGATTTTGGTAAGTATGTTTTCTGAGTTATGTGGTAGACTAAATGTGTAACCAATCTACCAGTCAGTTTCTATTACTCATCAAAGGATTTTTTTTCCAGTGAAGAAAGATACTTTATTTGACCAGCTACCATTTTTACGCTATAATTTTCATCACATGTAAATAAACTAGGAGTCTCAAAGGAGCACAGTTCTTTACCAATTCTTCATCCAACTTCCACACTTCTGGAGCCATCTCAGCATGTGTAAGGAAACGATTCAGTTCATGTTACACTAGTTGTTGCCTTGACAACGTAGGCCATCTTTCTGAATAAGTCTTACTCATTGAGGTGAACAAAATATTCATTCACCTTCTCTACACTTCTTTTCCTTTATGAAGAAAACATCAGTTCAATATTGGCTTAGAAAGCTGATTTTCACCTTACCTCAACCAAGTCAGTGTACCTCTGGATAATGAAGCAGGATTTTGAAGTTACTTCTCCCTTTGGTACAAATTTGTGTTAAAATTTGTGTCAAATTGCTAGATGTACTACATTTTTACATTCTACTTCAATAGCTTTGGGGGGTACAAATAGTTTTTGGTTACACAGATGCCTTGTATAGTAAGTAGCAAATAAGTCTGGGCTTTAAGTGTACCCTATATGCCCACCTGTACACATTGTACCCCATAAGTGATTTTTTTTTGTCTCTCTAGCCCTTCCCATCTCCCTCTCTCTTCTGAGTCTCCAGTGTCCATTATACCATTCTCTATGACTTTCCAGATCCTTAGGTTAGCTCCCATTTATAAGCAAGAACACATGATGTTTGGTTTTCTATTCCTGCATTAGTTCACTTAGGATGATGTTCTCCAATTCCATCCAAGTTGCTGCAAAAGACATTATTTCATTCTTTTTGATGGTGTATACACACACATACACACACACACACACACACACACATTTCCATTATCCACTGATCAGTTGAAAGGCATTTAGGTTGATTCCACATCTTTGCAATTGTGAATTGTGCTAGTGCAGGTCTCTTTTTCATATAATACCTCTGTTTCCTCAGATAGTAGTGGGATTGCTGGATCAAATGGTAGATCTACTTTTAGTTCTCTGAGACCTGTCATACCGATTTCCATAAAGGTTATACTAAATTTACACTACCACCAATAGTATATAAACATTCCCTTTTCACCACAGATTTACTAAATTTTATGATCATAAGAAAATCCAGGCGGGGCTCAGTGGCTCGGCCTGTAATCCCACGCTTTGCGAGGTCGAGGTGAGTGAATTGCCTGAGCCCGCGGGTTCGAGACCTGCCTGGGCAACTTGGTGAGACCGCATCTCTACAACAAATAAAAATTAGCTGGGCGTGGTGCGCCTGTAGTTCCAGCTACTTGGAAGGCTGAGGTGGAAGGATTGCTGGAGCCCAGCAGGTCGAGGCTGCAGAGGCTGGGAGCGTGGCACTGCACTGCAGTCTGGGCAACAGAGTAAGACTCCAACTCAAAAGAAAAGAAAAGAAAATCCAGAGGCTAGCTTTTTGAAATGAAGTTTCCTCTGCAACTGACGCTGGAAATATACAAAGCCCTCAAAACTTGGCCCCACCTGCTCACATGTCTGTACATTTTCTCTACTTAATTTCATGTGACCTAAAAATTTCATCTTACTTGTAGAAAGTTCCTTGTTACAAATTAGTCTTCAAATTCATTCAAAACATAACAGAGTCCAATAAAGTTGCCAAATTGTTAACATCTATGATTCTAAGATGATACAGGTTTAGCTGAATTAACCAGTTACTTAAGGGGTTTCTTTTTCTTTTTTGAGCACATTAAAATGTATCATTGGAAATCCTTCCATAAAGAAACTTTTAAAAAATGCATTTGCTGGGCGACCCCCGCATGTCCCCTCCCACTGTGGGAGGTCTTCTGTCCTTTCAATAAATCCTGCTTTCTAAAAAATAACAAAAAAAAGCATTTGCTGACTCTGTTTTCAAACGGATCCAGTCATGTCCATAACACACAAGTTTTCATCAGACCTCATTTTATAAGTACCACCGTCTTCTAAGCCACCGGAAACTGACTTTGAAGGGATCTGCAAAACATTTCAAAAATTTGCCTGTTGGTTTGTGCTTTTTCTGGCTAATGCTTCTAGAATCATCCCTCTTTTTAGTTTCTAAATTTGCATGGCTGCCTCTCTTGACTTGCTTCACCATGCAGGTATTGCTCGAGGTCTGCCCGAGCAAGAGGACCTGAGGCTTGGGCTGATTTGCATTTCTACCGGGACAGGCCTCCCATTGCAAGGAGACGTCTGAGCACCGGCCGCGCGTGGGGGACGCGGCTGCTCAGCTCAGCCGCGGATAGGGTGGCGCCAGCCGTTGCGTTCGTTCATCACAAACATCTCCCACCGCAGCGCGGACCGGGCAGCGATGGCTGAGCGCTCAGTTTCCATGACCGTTCTTGTTTTCACTGGTTTCAAGTGTTTCGCTCAAACTGCCCAGTTTTAACCCTCCGCCCCGTGTTCCTAGACGAAAACAGGATTTTTACCGTGGATGACACGTCACGGGAGCGAAAGCCGGGGCCCGGTCGTAAACAACACCGCGCAGGCGCACTGAGCGCCGCGGGGCCGGCTGGCCGCCGAGCCGGCTTCGGATGGGGTGAAAAGCAAAACAAAACACTGGGTCCCGAGGTGATCAACTGCTTGGCTTTTCTATGTTTCCTTTTTTTGTTGTTGTCGTTGGAGTTTTGTTTCCGAAGAACTAGTTGTGAAGCCTGGCAGAGAAATCCTTCGTAGAATTCCTCGGCCCTAGAGAACGGCCGCTGGCCTGTGGGCTGGTTAAATGAGCCTAATTTGTTCTCGCTGCGGAGTTTTGGCCTTTTTATTTGCCTACAGCACTCATCCACCGGAGTGGCAAAATTAAAAAAAAAAAAAAAAGGGAGGGGGAGTGTGGAGGCCTCGTACCGCCACATAAGACATTTCCAGTGGCGCGTCTTCCCCAAACCACGCGAGATCTGCCTGCGGGGCCGCGCAATCCCCCCCCCCCCGGAAGGACGTCTGCGCATGCGTCTGGCTCCTCATTTCTGCGCGCCAAAGTTTCAAAAATGTTCCAGGTGGTAGGCGGCCACGTTTGACCCTCGGGAAGTGCCCGTCACGTTGATCCGATGGATTCAAGTACGCAACCCCACATGCTTCGAGATTTTGCAGTCGAAACTCCACCAGCTTGAATGGTCGTCCCTTCTTTCCGTTTTTACGTTGACCGTGAACTATGAGAAGAGGTTCCAGTGAAGGGGGGAGTGGAAAGCCGAGCAAGGTCTTACAATGCGGGTGATGGCTCTATGTGCTTGCAAAGGTTACTCTGGGAGCGACCTAAAGGGCTGCATCTGAAAGACCAAAGGATTGTTTTTCCTCCGGTGACCAAGAGAGGAGATGAGTGTGAACTGAGTTAATACAGTGGGAAGAAGATGGGAAGATGGAGAGGAAAATGAATGCAGTAACTATGGAGCGTCCCTGAGAGTTGAGGCTAGAAAGAAAGGACTGGTGACAGTAGAGGGAATTTTCTTTTAGTTTTTTTAAGTACAGACCGGGGTCTCTCGAACTCCTCCTGCCTCAGCCTCCCGAAGTGCTGGGATCACAGGCGTGAGCCCCTGCACCTGGCCTAACTTAATTTTTATTTTATATTTGAAATTTTCTTTAAAATATTTTGAACCACGCATGCTTGTAAACAGAAAGGCACACTTAGTTCACGCTGTATGTAAGGTGGAAATGGGGAAGTCCTTAAGGCAGGGGTCCCCAGCCCCGGGGCCACGGACGGATGCACGGTCCTTGGCGTGTTAGGAACTAGGCCGCCCAGGAGGAGGTGAGCGCGGGCAAGCGGATCTCCGTCTACGGTCAGATCAGCGTGGCATTAGATTGTCATAGGCGCGTGAGCCCTATTGTGAACTGTGCATGCAAGGGATCTAGGCTGCCTGTTCGTTTTGAGAATCTGATGCTTGAAGATGCCCCCACTTCCTGGTCCGTGGAAAAATTGTCTTCCATGAACCTGTCCCTGATGCCAGAAAGGCTGGGGACTGCTGCCCTAAGGGAATGGAACATGGGCGATACTAAAAGCCATAGTCCTGAGCAGGTGCTGAGGTTGGAATTGGGAAGGACAACTAAGGTAACAAGTCAAGAATTTGGAAACTGCATGAGGGATCTGACTAATCTGACCTCCTTTTTCCCTCAGGATGCATGGGACACCTGTTCAAGCACTGGATTTAGCCTTGCAACATCTTAAAGGTACCCACTGCCACCTGAAGTGTCTTCCTCCTTCCAATGGAGTCCCTTGGCTTCTTCCACCTCCCAGCAACCCAACCCTTTTACGAGAATGGAATGTGGATTTCATGGAATGAAATGGTGGAATTTAGCTACCAGATTACTCAGATGTGTTGCTGGCACATACTTCTACCCTCTAGCCTCCCAGTTCACCAGGTATTAGAGTCCACCTTGATATTGGCAGGAATTCTATGCAGTTTAGCCAGTACATTTAGATTCTTTGTGTACTGTCTGGAGTACAAGGCAGGAATGCTGATGGAATACACAATTTTTTTTTTTTTTGAGTTGGAAGTCTCACTCAGTCGCCCAGACTGGAGTGCAGTGGCCGCTCCCGGCCATCGCAGCCTCGACCTGCTGGGCTCCGGCGATCCTTCCACCTCAGCCTTCCAAGTAGCTGGAACTACAGGTACACGCTACCACACCCAGCTAATTTTTTGATTTATTGTAGGGATGAGGTCTCGCCAAGTTGCCCAGGTGGGTCTCGAACCTGCGGGCTCAGGCAATTCACTCACCTCAGCCTCCCAAGGCGCGGGATTACAGGCTGAGCCACCGAGCCCGGCTGGGATACACAATTTTACCAGGCCAAATGAAGGAGTGACTGATAGGTAAGCAGTATAGCTTTATCTGTAAGAAAAACTAAACAAATGCCTGTTGGAAAGTGACAGGATTGAAGCTAGTGGTGATGAAGGATCCAGGTATTAATAGAATGGAAATGCCTCAGTAAAGAGCCAGACCTGGTGGTAACCTACCAAGAGGTTCTCCCTAAGGCACTTCATTTCCTTGACAGTCTAAAACATCCTGGCAGCTGGGCTACAGGTGTGCAGCTCATAGAAAAAATGCTGCAGGAAAAAAGAGGAGGACTCCAGGGTTGAAGCTTGAGTTTCTGGAGAGGTGTCATGTTTTTGGGAGTGTGATCATCCAGGTCTAAGGGGCATAACATCTCAGTACGATGCCATAGAAAGTGTGTAGAGTTGGGAATCAGACCTGGAGCCTGACTTTAGGGTCTGCCAGTCACTCTGTGTGAACTCTCTAAGCTTATTTTCCTATTTTTAAAATAAGGATAACAGGACTATTGTAATTATAAGATTATTGTAATGACAAAATATGGTACTGTTGAAAAGACTACATGAGTTACTAGCATAGCACTTGGTATATAGTATATAGTATATAGTACATGCTACCTACCCATAGAGTTGTGGATGCTGTGTGGAGCATAGGTCCATCTGTATTTATTTATTTATTGAGTTGGAGTCTCGCTCTGTTGTCCAGGCTGGAGTGCAGTGGCATGCTCATGGCTTCTGCAGCCTCAACCTGCTGGACTCAGGCAGTTCTTCCATCTCAAGCCTTTCAAGTAGCTGGGATTACAGGTGCACACTACCACACCCAGCTAATTTTTAAAATTTATTGTAGAGACAAGGTCTCACCAAATTACCCAGGCTCTCTCGAATCCTTGGGCTTAGGCAGTCCTCTTGCCTTGGCCTCCGAAAGTGCTGGGATTACAGGCGTGAACCACCATGCTGACTCTCTCTGTATTAAGAGAGCCTTAAGACAAATTCTCTTCCTTGTTTTCACGTAGAATCTCCTTGGGAGCTTTTAAAAAATCCTATTGCCACGGCTGAGGCGGAAGGATCGCCGGAGCCCAGCGGGTCGAGGCTGCGGTGGCCGGGAATGGCCACTGCACTCCAGTCTGGGCGATGGAGTGAGACTCCAACTCAAAAGAAAAAAAAAATCCTATTGCCTAAGCTTTACCCTAGGTCGATTAAATCAGAATCTCTGGGAGTGAAGCCCAGAGAGTGAAGCCCAGACATCAGTATTTTTTTAAAGCTCTCCATTTTGCAACTAAGGTTGAGAGCTATGCTTTGAGAGTTCCCTCTAGAAGGAGAAATGAAATTAAACCTGTGATTTAAGATCTCCTGATCTGGGTGGTTATATATTTGAAAAATTTCTGGAGCGATAAAAGTTAAAGCTTGAGACAGTCAGATGAGTAGGGTATAATGAGCTATATTCAGGAGGGAGGCCACCGTGATAAGAACGGGGTTAGCATACTGATTTTGGAAAGGCCAGGGATATACAGGAAGAGTTTGAGCCCCCAAGCTGTTCCAATTATTTTGTGTGTGACAGAGTCTTGCAATGTCACCTAGGCTGAAGTACAGTGGCACGATCATCGCTCACTGCAGCCTTTAACTCCTGCGCTCAAGCGATCCTCCCACCTCAGCCTCCCCAGTAGCTGGGACCGCAGGGGCGTACCACCATGCCCAATAATTTTTTTACTTTTTTGTGGAGACTGGGTTTCACTATGTTGCCCTGGCTCCAAGCTGGTCTTTTGATCTAGCACAGGTAACACAGATGATGATCTATTTATCACATTACCACACGGTGAATCTTGAGCCATCAGGAGGGCTGATGGCAATAGTGGGTTGGGGGAAACTTTTATGACCTGCTCTCCGGTGGTTGGGAGGGACCTCGAGGCATTGTTGAAATGTGTGCATGTG
>CAUYQG010178692.1:0-94923 GCA_963574415.1 Tarsius wallacei | reverse complement strand
CCGGCTAATTTTTTTGATTTATTGTAGAGATGAGGTCTCGCCAGGTTGCCCAGGCGGGTCTCGAACCCGCGGGCTCAGGCAATCCACTCACCTCAGCCTCCCCAGGCGAGGGATTACAGGCTGAGCCACCAAGCCCGGCTTGGAAGCCAGCATTTTTAAGATTCAGGGTTAGTTTCCGTGGTTCAGGGAATCCAGACAGAGGATGTCAACACTGACATTTCAGAACCCTTCCAATTAGTCTCAAGAGTTCAAATATCTTACTTTGTTCAATACAACCCGGAGTGTAATCGTTTGTTGGTAATAACCTAGCCTTTGTTTAGCCTCATGGATCTGACTCTGAACCTGGACATCCTCTGGACAAAAACACCACTTGCTTTTTATTGGCATGTTGGGTAGAATGGCTCCACGCAGCTAGGAAACAATTTTATTTTTCCCCTTTGCAACTCAATTATGAGGCTGAAGGCACATATAGATTTCTCTGCAGGAAGTAGAAGGCTTTCAGGCTTACTTGATTGGTGGATTTCTGCATCACCTCTGTGGTGAAGGGTTAGCTGCTTTTAAGAGGCAAAAATGCCCAGGCTGAAATAAAGAAGGAAAAAATAATAATACATTCCAGATTGCCTTGTAAAAACAAGCAAGACATTGTAAATCTTGGCCTTTCACTCCTGTCCCACCTGAGGTCACTTTCTTTCCAGAGGCCTCATGAGTCAAACAAGAAACAACAAGGCCCAATGTGGTAGCAAGAACTCTGAAATAGAAGGCAGGAGCCCAAGCCAGAGTTCTGTCCCCATATCCAACACATGCTGAGTGGGGTCCCCATTCACACCTGTCCATTCCTCTTTCTATAAAATGAAGGAAGTGGGCTGGCTGCTTTATAAATGCCTCTTTTATAAATATCTCGTGACTGTATTTTCTATGGATTTTTCCAAAGTACATCTTTCTCCACTTATGTATGTGCATGAGGATTAAATCGTTCAATAAAGGCTATGTTTGAGAAAAGATGGAAAGACAGGAAGGAATAAGTTTTGGTCCTGGGTTTACTGCTAACTTTGACTTTTCCTGCTAGTCATGCTAAGTTCAAGGAGCCAGTCTCCAAGGCATTGACACCTGGGGTGCAGGGCTCTGTTTTTCTGCTAAATCCCAGACATGTCTTGACTTCTCAGAACAGCTCTTCTGGGAGTCTGTAGCTAAAGCTGGCCAAAATATCCAGCGCAGCATCTTGCAGTGGGACCCAAAGCAGGTGGAATCTTGGGAAGCAGTGTCCTTACAGTCTGAATCTCTAGGGTGGGAGGGGTGACTCTCTTAAGCTTACCACAGGTCCCACACTGAGAATGCATTTGCAGTCCTTTCCCTAGAGGAGCTGTTGATGGCTTCGACGTGCCATCAACAAGGTTCAACATGCCTTGTGATGAGTAGCAGACCCCTTAGCCTCTCCCTCCTGAGATGACAGTGACAAGGAGATTCATCCACTGAGGAAGCATACCAGCCTACATGGATGATAGACTCCTTGAGTCTGGGGGGACATCCCCCCTCTTCAGCACTGGGTTGTTTGTCTACAGCAACCTTAGAGCTCTTGCTAAAAGTATTAATAATAATCAAAATAAAGAAAAAGAATTCCCATCTTCAGTACACCAGGTGGCACGCAGAGTAGTTCTTGGCATCTGGCACAGTATTCGCTTGGTGGGACCATGCTTTCTGTGTGGGTAATAAGCTCAATATTTAGCCTGCATTACTGGGGCAGCAGTGAGGGGAGGGGGACAAAATGGGAGAAAGACTGCTGTAGAAATGAATATTGAATCCAAAGTATTGTTGTATGAATCTCTGGAGAAAATGGCTCCTAAACATACAGGATTTTCAGTGCAGTTTAAAAAAGGAATGACTCTTCTGGTTTTTCCATTTATTGTAGCTTCCCAAAGCTTATTTTTAGTAGCACTAATAGTGCCGCCTACCCCTGTGCTCATTTTCTACAGATTTTAAAATTTGGTATTATCCTGTCTCTCCAGAGGTGTCTTCTATTTCTAAAACATTAGTACCATGGAGGGGGGAAAATAGGGCATTTTCTGAGAGAAAAGAGCTTTGGATATTTGCATTCCATTTTGATTAGTGTTTTTCGCTTCCCTCAGTTCATTCTGAATCAAGGGAAAACATATGTAAATAGAAATAAGGTGATGCCGAGGGCCTCTAGACAACCCCCGCCCATCCCTTTACCCCCACGCATGTACCACAGTCAGCCAGGTCGTGAAAGGGAGTGTCCCATGCAGGCCAGGCCAGTTGTGACCCTGACTCGGGGCAGTCCTCCCCAAGATGGACAAACTATCAACGTAACTGCAGAAGGCACCTAGTGTCCAGAGTGACCAGTGGGCAGGAATGAAAACCTAGGACTCCCGAACGTGTGGCCTGTGTGTTTCTAGGTGGAGGCAGGGAATTCTGAACATTTGAGCTGACCCCATGGGTCAGAACCAAGCCTCATGAATGAAAAGAGTCAAAGATGCCCATTGTAAAAGGCCATTCTGTGTTCACTGTGCACCTGGGAGCAAGGATTCTGACAAGAGTCTACTGCTGAAAAATTACAATATGTGAGTTCTACCTGGAGGTCCAGACCTTGGTGACTTTGCACAGACGTCTTCACAAGCTGGGCAGCCTTGCCAAGTGACACACGGGGAGTCAATGGGGTACAGCATATGCTGTTCATGCCTTTTGGCTCTGGGAGTGGCAAAATTATCCTGAAAGAACGCTAAATGTGGCGTCCTCAGCTCAGTGCTCTTCCTCTTACAGAGAGATGGCTTTGTGACAAGATGGGGATCTGGGTTCTAACAGGAACATTACAGGTCAAATTTTGAGGAAATAAAGCTATGTGAAATTTCCACATATGGCCTCTTCTAGCTCAAAGAATCCACATAAGAGCCTAGAATGTTAGATCTGGAATGGGCTTGAGAGGTCTTCTAATCTAATTTGTTATGTAGTCAAGAACAGTGAGCCCAGAGAGAGGATGTCCAGGTCAAGGTCACCCAGCTAGTGTGTGGTCTGGGTGGATGGCCTCTGTCTCTTGACTCCTCTTCCATTGCTCTTTCCACTGATTTTTGAAGGTGACAGTTGGAACAGCTGCCAGGACATGAGGTACATTTAGAGAGGCATCTATTCCATGAATCCCCCCATGACTTCCTCTTCTTCCCTTTCTCTTGCCTTCAGCCTCTCCTTCCCAACTCTTCCATGCTATGTGACCCTGAGCATGTCGCTTTGACCTCTCTGTATCTTGTTTACCTCATGTGTAAAATGTAGATGGTGTTGATGGCAACAACGATGACGGTGTTAGTGATGTTGACAGGGGTGATGATGGTGATGATGCCTCCCTCCCAAAGTGGCTAAGTGTCCCAGAATGCGCTCCAGAGTCAGAAAACTGGGCCAAATCCCGGTGCTCTCTTTCTAGCTGCTTGGAGCATTTTGAATCAGTTATGTTCTCTGAGCCTCCATTTCCTTGGTTTTAAAATAAGGGAAATAATAACCAACTCTTAAAGTTGTTGTAAATATTAGTTGATAAAATATATATGTAAAGCTCTTAGCTCAACTACTCAGTATATGGCCACTGCTATTACTACAATTGCTGGTAATAATAATGAATTAGAAAAATGGACTGGGTACAGTGGCTTACACATGTAATCCCAGCACTTTGGGAGGCCAAGGTGGAGGGACTGCTTGAAGCCAGGGGTTCAAGACCAGCCTGGGCAACATAGCGAGACCCCATCTCTACCAAAAAAAAAAAAAATAGCTGGATGTACAACTTTAGTTCTAACTACTCAGGAGGCTGAGGCAAAAGAATCGCTTGAGCCTAGGAGTTCGAGGCTGCAGTGAACCATAATCACGCCACTGCACTCCAGTCTGGGCGACAGTAAGAGCCTGTCTTAAAAAAAAAAAAAAAAAAAGAAAGAAAGAAAGAAAAATGCAGATAAAAGTCCTTTAAAAATTCTAATGTGCAATAAAAGCATTAGTGATTGTTAAGCCAAGTGGCCATCGTGTTTATCCCAACCTGTTGGTGAGATTCCTGGATATCTAGTGGTTGGGTCGGTACCCAAAGCTGGCTACTAGATTTGCTTGCTAATTTTTTTTTTAATTGGAAAATACAGTTTATTTAGAAAACAACTTAAAAAGAGAAGAGAGAGGAAATTCACCTCTCCAAGGTAGGAGGGGGGCCAAAGCTTATAAAACATGACAGTGGCCATAGCTCAAAGAGCATATGGCTACCTCAGAGATTAGTAAACCAATGGCCTAAAATATCTTAAATCACTTGTTTGCCTCTGATACAGTCTGGCTACTTCTGACCTGGCCAAAGAGACCACAGAGGGCATTAAGCTGCAGAAGAAAAACTATAAACAAGATTTCAGGGAGGGAGAGATTTCCTATAGTGGCTGGGACCATCTCCCTGCCAGTTTGATTTCTTTTGCAGATGTGTGTGTTGAAAAGATTGATGTGGCCATGCCCTTTAGACCCTGTTTGAAAATTACACATACAAATGGTACTTTAATGGTACATGTGGTAGTTGGGGGTTGTGTTAATTACATTTGGATGGAGAGATGGTGATAACTCAGCAGCTCAGTCCCTGGTAGTTAATTTTGTTACATTCAGGGGAAAATTCTGTTGGGGTCTATGAGTAGCTGTGGTGCAATTAGGCGGCAAGAAGGTTTTTGTCAGTACAGTTGCTATTGATTAGTATTTACTTTAAAAAGAATGAAAGTTATTCCCTTGCACCAGAGCTGACTAATCTGTCAGAGACAAGGCTACTCATTTCAGAGACGCATAGCAGGCTTGTTCATATATTATGAAACCCCCCCAAAAGAGAGTCCAGTATAAAAATCTTCCCAACTGGTTTTAATGATGCTCAAATAAGAGGCATAGACCACAGCCAAGATCTCATTAAAAGAGAGGAGTCTTTTTGTAGATTTGCTGATTTATTTATGAAACACCTCTGAAATATTTATAAATGCTTTCCTGATATTTATCTGAAAATACATTTTAGGGCTTCTTTGGTGGAAGAGAAGGGGGAAATAGAGGAGGGGGTATGGATGGAAGAACAAGAGGTTTCTTTCAGCAGCAGTGAAAGGGCTGGGCCGGGGTATACAAATGTGTCACTAGGGGGTGCCCCAAGAACCAGGCAGGCTCTCACCTCCTCAGCACAGGTGACCCAACTTGCTTGGATCTCTTAAACAGAGGCAGTGGCAGTCACAAGTGCTCTGTTTAATTTTCCTGACAGAACCGGGGCAGATACTGACACTCTTGAGGCCTTTATTGCTTCCTTCCCTTTTAGAGCTATTTATTAATTGAAATAATAGTTATGCTACCCCTCGCCTCAGACCGACTTTCATCTGTTTAGCAACTACTTTCTACGAAACACAAAAGAGCTCAGCGATGACACTCATGTCTTAATTAACCATTGAATACCTTATAGAGCAGCTGTCACAACTCTTGTCACTTGAAAGAAAGCACAGTGGTCCCTGTTTAAAAAAAAAAACAAAACACATACACAGGGAAAAAAAAGTTGATCTAATGAGCTGTCTTTGACATTTCTTAAGAATTGCATTTTTTTTTTTATCATTGTGCTTTGCACTCACATAATGATGCAAATTAGGGAATCTCTGGCTGCTCTGGAGCAAACCATTGAATTTACATATTTCCCCACCTTCTGAAAGAGACACTGGTTGCCCAGTAGCTCAGGGAAATGGGCCAAGATCAGAAATGATAACAGGGATAAGACTGCTTGTCAGTCAAAAGAAGAGGAGGGGCTGATGCCAGCTTATATAACCAAAACATTTCCAGGCCTTTCCAACCCAGGGTATGAATGAGTCTCATTAACATTAAAGACTGGAGCCCCCAGGGCTACAAGCCTTCCCCTGCTGGCACAGTCCCTTCAAGAGCTCATCCCAACTTCAACATTTATTTAAGTTCCCAACGAGTTTTATGTGTGTGCAGGAACAAATGTAGGCTCCCACTTGCTGGACTCTGCTTGCTAGTCTGAGATACACTAATGCCACCAACATTGGCCTTGGCCACCCCAAACCACACCGCCCCTGTTTTTCTTGACAGTTACTCATGGACTTCTGTGTTTTCTCATGGTTGTGAGAAGGCCCTAGCCACCACCCTCTCCAGTCTTTGACTTCCATGACAGAGGAGCAGCCTAGGTGGGAGTGAAGAAGAAAGTTTCTGTCTCTGTGCTCATTTAGTAACATACTTTGCATACAGCAATTTGAGCCCCAAGGTGTCCTTGAATTTGGTGACAGGGTTCTCTTACTTTATACATATTGTCCTCTTCTCCCTAAGGTATACACAGCTCCTGGAAGAGAGGGCTGCCTGGGCTCCAACATCAGCCACCATGCTGAAGGGGAGCATTCAATCCATCCCAGCATCTCCCCATCTGACCACAGACTTGGGGCTGAGTCTAACTGGCCCTGCTGAATTCTTCACAGTGACCCTTGTTTTCCATTCCTGTCTCCTGACTTTCATCTGTGCCCGCCTCTTCAAGACATCATACTTGTCTATGCACATCTGAATCCTCATGGTCGCTACAGCGCAAGTCTACCTTC
Organism: Tarsius wallacei; assembly: GCA_963574415.1. Taxonomy (NCBI): domain Eukaryota; kingdom Metazoa; phylum Chordata; class Mammalia; order Primates; family Tarsiidae; genus Tarsius; species Tarsius wallacei. The sequence continues at coordinate 88,351 of CAUYQG010178692.1, read as the reverse complement.
CCATCTAGGAGGCTCCTAAGCCCTCACGCAAATAAACATTTAGGGAAGACTCTCATCTTACTTCACATACCGTGCATCAGAAGCTCACCTCTGTCCCAGCAAGGACCCCCATATCATAAAACCAAAAACCTTGTAAGAGAGAAGGTCTTCAGTAAAACCCAGAATATATCTTGGGGCGGAAAATAAATATGCAAATGGCATAATAATGGGCTTGTTTCAAATAGGTTACTACAGTTACATGGTATTTAAAACACTACAAGAGCCCACCATGCCTACTAACTGGTCTGCAAATTCCTCAAGGGCAAACAAATGCTGTTCCCAGCACTGAGTGTATGGTCCAAAATTAGCAGGCACAATGTGAGTGATAGAGAAATCACGGCAACCCAGGGGTTGTTTATTATTAACCTTTCCTTTTTTTCTAAGCAAACAGGTTACTTTATATATCACTATGTATAAATGCCAAATATGCCCCTACAAGCTAATCAAAGCAACGGAAGAACAAAACACTTTATAACAGGGGTTTTCTGTGGAAGTTTTAACATGTTCAAAGATATTGTACTCATTGCTATCTCATTTAAATCACTTGTGTGAACTTTTAGAGACTGGAATCCTATTTTGCATCATTCCAAATTCATGGTCCCTAGGAAGGTAATCACCCCTTTAATAACTATTGTGTTTTCGTTGATTCCAAATAAGGTGTGCACTCATCTGTGAACTCGCACTGGGATAGCATGGTGTAAATTTGCCACTTTGCATTGCATAGCACTTGGGGAAATTGTTGGTGGAATATAATAGGTTTGCCAGTTGAATTTCAAAATGAAGCAGAGCCTTGAAAATTGATACCATAGATGTGCTTGGGGTTTAGAGAGACTGGGGAGGCCTGATGCAAAGTGGACAGAATTAGGACTCCAAGGCCGACTGACTCACAGGGCAGGATGGTTCCGGAAGACATCTTATATGAAGCTGCTTGCCAAATTGGCCAGTAGGGTCCATAAACGCATCCAACAGTAGAAAGAATGGATCTTGCTGGTGTCTGCCAAAGATACCCCTGGGAAGACAGACACTGTACCCTGATTCACTTCAAAGTTGTGAAAGAGTCTGAAGCCCAGTTTGGCTTGCTTCATGTACAGTTAGTCTGCTCTCCCCGACTGCACTGTCCCCTCCTCAGGATAGAGTCTACATTGCCTACTCCTGGAACCATCCAAAACAATGAATGCAAATCTTGAGCCTGTGGTTGGTGCCTGATGAATACCTGTTGACTTGTCCTCACCGGGGCGCCACCTCTGAGCCAGTAGGCTCAGCCAGAGAGGTCAAGACAGTGTCCCCATATACCCAGAGGAAGGCAAGAATGCATCCCCTGCAGAAAATGCTTCAGATTAGCTTACTTTCTCGCCAAAGCACTTCTTTTTCAACATTATTTATTGTGTCTGGCAGAAATCCTCAATTAGGAGCTAATCAACGTGAGTATTTGCAAATCTTCCTTTCAGCCAAGAATGTGTCCCTGGATTCAGAGCGTTCGCAGGCAGTTATAAAAGAGGAGAAAAACCTTCTGCCCAGTGGTGGGCCGGAGTCAGCTCACCAGAGCTGATTGTGCGCATCACTCCCAGACTCTGAATTCAGTGACCTCCTTCAACCGCGGTGGGAGCCTTTGTAACACAGAGACCGGCAAATGCTATAAATCAGGGGTTTTCCTCTCAGCCATTTTAAAGCGTTGACTAGTGAGTCTTCTGCCCCTTCTTACCTCCCCTTACCACTTTCTTCTCAAACAAGGCTTAAGCCATCTTTCAGCTCTGTAGACATGTCTCCAAAATAGCATAAGATAGAGTCTGAATAGGAGCCTGGATTCTAAATGTGGAACATTTTATAAGCAGAGTCCTTAGGTATTGAACTATTCTCACATGTACGAGGAGAGTCTCTTTCTTCATCTCAAGTGAATCAGTAGAAAGCTTAGCCACAGCTCACAGGTTCTTTTAATGAAAAGGATCACCTGGTAAGCTTTGGGTTACTCTATGGTTTGTTTTTTTTTTAATCATAAAATTAAGTAAACATTGACTTGAAACTAGAGAACCTTTACTGCAGTTTGTCTGGTGACCATAAGCTTTTAAAAAGTAAAATCTCAATAACTGAAAGTGAACTAGAAATAGAAACTTGAGTTAGAACTCCATTAAAAACAGTATTCAAATTCTCCTTATTATTCAGTTTCATATAAAATGTTCAGTTCATATTTCTGTGATACAGTAGCATAGAAGAACTTGTTTCAATACGGCTGATTAGTTTCCTGGTTCTCAAGTGTGAACTGAGGTACCCTGGACATTGCAGCAACCTCCAAGGGGTGCCAGGAAATACTTTAAATAGTTGAGGAAAATACAGCAGCTCTTGACATCTGTCAGACACCGTGTGAACTACTACCTCGAGACAGTTCAGTTTCACTACTGGCATGCACAGCATACTTTTAATGATGTCATGCCTTTACAAAGCTACGTTTTTGGCATTTACTGTAATCTAAAGCAGCATCATCTGAAAATCATGGAGCAGGAAATGAGGTGGGGGTATTGACCCGATACCAAGGTTGAGAAGTTGTGTGATGCCACAGACATAAAGATCGAACAACAACAACAGAAACTCTTCCTAAAGGGGAAGGAGAGGGAGGGAGGGAGTGGGGCAAGGATTGAAAAACTACCTATCGGGTACCATGTTCACTATTTGGATGACGAGGTCCATAGAAGCCCAAACCTCACCACCACACAATATACCCACCTAAGTAACCTGCACACTTACCCCTCCCCCCGAATTTAAAATGAGAGAGGGAGAGAAACTGGTACTAGAACTTAATAATACTAATAAAAAGAAGTTGTATAGGGCCCAACAGGCACATGCATCTCATTAGCAAGTTCTTGTGATTTTTTTTTTAATGAAATAGAAGAATGATTTTTCTATTTGTTTATTTTTTCATATGTTATTTTTTCAAAAAACAATTAAGTTGTTGGGACATAGATACTTGTTATTTGGGTCTGATTAATAAATAGAACTGCTAGGTGTTTCTTTTAGCTGAGGTGTGCTGCAAAATATACCAAATCATTAAGGACATCATGAATCAAGAACATTTGAGAACTTCTGGGTTAGCCCATATAAAAGATAAATAAGCAATGTTCGTTACTGAATAAATGACAAGAAGTGTTTATTGTGAGCCTACTAAGTATTTAAGCTCTTAAGCTAAGTATTTAAGTATAGGCATAATTTCAACACACACACACACACACACACACACACACACACACACAAGGTCTCCATAGAGAGGAGAACAGGAGTAATATTAAGAAGGCAGGGCGTGTGAGGGCCAGATACATAACTTGTAATTTTATCTATGCAAAAATCTAGTAGGAAGGTCACATGGTCCTCATTTTAGAGATTATAAGACAGTTTCAGAAATAAGATACTTGCCCCAAACACACATGGGTAGTCCGTGAGCAGGCTAGGATTTTGACCTGGCTCTGTGTGACTCTGAGGTATATTCAATCTCATCCTAGACTATTATGACAGCATATTAAAATAGCAATCCACATGTTTCAACATAAATATAGAAGATGCCATTTTAGGATGTCTGTGACAATCCAAGTAACTTGCATACTCTCGGCTACTGTTTATATTTTCCTATGCTGATCATTTTGTAAGCATACTCAATTCTGTATGTGAGCATACATTTTAATTCTTTCTCTTTTTCTTTTAATGATGTGACTAAATAATTTCACTTGGAAACATTCCATTTGGCAGACAATAAATGACCCTTTTAATCTTGGACTTTGAAACTTGTACTTAACAAAGTTAAAAAATACCAGGTGATGCCAGTTGTATTGTGGTTGTGAGAATATATGAAACGATATTGAAACTTAACCCACAGCAATGAAAGCAACCCAGAGAAGGAGCTTTCTATTCAGACTAATGAGAAAAGACTATCTGTACTTTTTAGGAAACAGCTACAATAATTCTGCAGAAAATTTGCTTTCCTAGTCTTTGCATAAGGAAACACAGGCTTGGGGGAAGCGGGCAGTATGGAGAGGAGGCTAGCAGGACTCTGAGTTTTCCTCACCTATATTGGCTGAATGGTGGAGTTCCTAACAGCATCTCAAAAAAGAGTTTGACTTTGTGGTCTGACATTTGTATAATGGATATTCTGTACACACATTCCCCAGATTTTGTTGATTCAGAGATTACTCAAACTCCCTCCTGATAAAAGCTCTATTTAATCTGGGTTTACTTAGTGGTTTGTTTGGTTTGAAGTGCGGGGAGTTGTTTTGGAAAGTCGGTTGCTACTCGTGCTGAAAAGACTTTTTGCTGACATCCCCACCTGGTGACATGGTAAGAGGTGGTTTCGGTAGATGGTCAAGCATCAGGTCAGATATCTGTCAACCTCACTTGAAGAGAAAGAACGCCATGAGAGATATGTGACTAAAAACTGCCGGGTTATGCCTGCTCAGGAAATTCCCTGTCTGGGTTACTTACCTTTTATTACTAATTGTTCACCCAGTCACTGAACTGGATTTCCCCTTTTTCCTTTCAGAAAATTAGTAAGTGTGTCATTTCCAATCCACGTTTATACGTTCTGATCAGATAACAGCTGTGAAGGTGCCACGTCCATACTGGGCCATATACTCACTTTGGTTTATTGCGTGATCATCTGCTTTTGACTTGACCAGGTAGCTGAATGCACAGTTCTCTGCTCTCCATGCTGAGGGTTTTTAAAAATGGCGTATTCACAGTTACTTCTCTGAGGTCTTACCTAGGAGATACTGAAGGAGGATGGAAGACAATGAGGTTAGAACATGACATATTTAAAACATGCTCACATGTTGGCTGCCTTGCCAAGGCTAAGTCATGGTTCCCATTGCATTGTGGACGGCCCCTGGTACTTGCAGATGATGTGCTGCTCTCTGTCCCCATAAGAAGGGTATGAACTACCCCTCACGCCAATATCTAGTTTACAGTGGCATGGAGGCCATAACTTGCTGGATGCTTTCTGGAAGCTCCTGGTAATGTCTGCCATGATCTCATACATCAATAGGTCTGAGAACATACATTTTCCCCAAGCCTACCCCCTATCCCCTCATATCAACAACCTGAAAACTGTATCCTAGGTAGAGTTTGAATATACGTTTTTAGAGCACTTCACCATTCATTTTGAATATATGTTTTTAGAGCACTTCACCATTCAACTCCATGTGATTTTTTTTTTTTAAAGCCAGAGAGTATTGCCTTGTTTTCTAAAGAGTTTTATTCTCCCTGACTCTCTGCTTTCATTTTAAGCTGGGAAAACTAAACTATACAGAAAAATTGACCATTTCTATTTATTTCTGTTCCTGAAGCCTAGAATGAAGCCTAGGCCCTGGTAAACAGCCTCCAAAGTCTAAGGACCATCCTGACCACACCCCACACATTCTCTGTAGCCATTGGAACTCAGTTTGATTCTTAGTCCTGTCATTTACTGATATTTCTAACTCAACTCAATATGGACTTACCTTTACTTTTCACAAGGTCTTCCTCTCTTTATTGTGTGTACAGTTTTGCTTTGTCCTATTGCATGACTTTGGTGCTTAACAAGATGCTCAAGATAGACTGCTCGTAGAAGAGACTTAGCTCCTTCATAGGGTAAGCATTACCTGTGGACAGACATTGTATACTTCCTGGGTTTATCCCTTTCATGATGACGCTTCAGCTTTTCAATGAAAGTGCAATTTCTTCCTTTTTTTTTTTTTTCCTTCTTTTTTTTTTAATCAGGGTCTCCCTGTCTCGCCCAGGCTGGAATGCATTGGCGCGATCACAGCTCATCACTCTTGACCTCCTGAGAGATCTTCCCACCTCAGCCTCCCAGGTAGCTGGGACTACAGGTGCATGCCACCATGGCCAGTTAATTTTTCTGTTTTTTGAAGAGACAGAGTCCCACTATCTTGCCCAGGCTGGTCTCAAACTCCTGGCCTCACGCTGTCCTCCTGCCTCAGCCTCCCAAAGTGCTGGGATTACAGGTTTGAGCCATCACACCTGGCCATAAAGTGCAATTTCATAAGGACATAAATAAATACATAAACAAAAATTGCAAGTCATTTGGAAATCTAAATGCTTCAATTTGGGGCTCAAAAATATATTTTTGGCCACCAGGCATCTGTCCAGTGGGTATAGAATACAGAAACAGGGGTTCTTCCCTGAGCAGTGGCGTATGGAACTGATGGAAACATTTATCCTCACCCCCAACATAAACAATCTTGGTCTCTGGACTTGTCACCAAGATAACTGGTTCCTGCTTTCCTTTGCATATTCATCTGGGATCTATACCCTCTTCCTCTATAAGAAAAATATCTGAGACAACTGTTTACCTTGCTCTGTAGTGAAGTGGATGTGTTTGTGGTGCTGATTACTCAGTAACCCCACAGGCAAAGATCTCGAGAGATGTCATGTGTGAGATAATGAGTGCAAGGCCCTGAGATGTAATCAAGTTAGGGCAGAACTAGAGTGAAACTTGTACAACTCTGGGTATACCTGGTTGTCAGCAGATGGATGGGGTAGGCAAAAGATGGCCCTTGCCAGCCCCTTCTGGTGCGCTTTCTCCTCTTTGTGGCTCTTTTCTCCTCTCTGTGATCCGTTCTCCCTCTCTCTTCTTCCCACCACTGTTCATTAAGCAAACAACAACAACACAAACACACACACCCACCCCCAGCTACCCACTCATGAAGCTGCCTGTTCCAGGCTGTACCCTGGGTTTCTTTGATCTCATCTGAAACCCTAACTCTTTTCCTGACCAACCAGCCCCTGGGGAAAGGAGCTTGCATTAGGGAGCACTCCGCAAGGGTCAAGTGCCATGCAGTGTTCTCTTCCTGTTTCTTTCTTTATTCCTCACAGGTAGGTAGGTATTATTATTCCCTTTTATAAATGATAATGCTGAATGTCTTAGAGGTTAAGTGACTTGCCCAAGTTCACAGTGCTAGGAAATGACAGCTCTTGGATTCCAACTTGGGTCTTCATAATCCCAGCCCTAAATTCCCTTGGCTATGCAATCAAAATAAAAGACGCTAAATTCCCCAGAGTCTTGCTAATTAAATAGACTTAATGTGTTGCCTTTTGGAATAATTTAATATTAAAAGGATATTTCTGGACTTAAAGTGTCTTAAGGATTTTTCAGTAGTGAAATTTTAGGCATAGGGTAGATTGGGAGAGGAAATATTTTGGGGTAAGGATTTCTGGTCACCCACTCACATCACACATGCTAAGGAATGACATAGTACGTACATGTCTAAAATCGGGCCTGTACCTGAGACTCTCTGTGTGGCTATCAGGAGAAATATTTGTGTCTGGCAAATACATGTGTTTAAAGGGTCTAATGGAGGAAACGGAAACTTTCTGTATCCAAGGGGGGAAAAAATCAATCCTTACTCACATATGGAGTGTTGTGTAAGTGTGTGTTAGCTGCCCATTGGTTGGCACCAATGATGTGCAAGATACGTTCGCTTTGAGTACTGATAAAAGAAAAAATGTTTGGGCGGACAAAATGGAGTGTGACCATCTGGGAGGCAGATACGAAAATGGCCTTGCCAGGTCACCCTCTCATGGGGATCAAACGCCAGAGTCTCTCTAAGTGCTTACAGGATGAGTGGGTCTTCTGTGCACACTCGTTTAATGAACAGAGACAGACCTCCATAATCCAGAGCTAGAAACTCCAGAGACTGCTCAGAAATATAGCACGGGCTGCAATGATGTTTTTAAGAGAATGAATAAGATGACCCTTTACTGACAGAATTAAAATGTGTACCCTTAAAAGGCTGCCATTGAAAAAATGTGGGATTATCAGTGTTTGCTTTTTTCTAATTAAAAAATTAATCACCCACACATTTTTTAAGGATGAAGTTTAAGCTCTTGCCCTCACGAGTGAACACACTGAACAGCTGAACCTTAAAAAAAAGAGACCACAATGGAAAGAGGTTAACAGTTGAAGTTAAGAGCCTTAGCTTATAACAGCCGTATATTAATTGTTATCGGGGAAACTGCTGAGACAGAAAAGGATGGTAGTCGACCGTGTGTGTTGCATGGACAAGCCTCTGAAATACTCACCAGGTGCCTGTAAAGATTTATTTCCAGCCACTGACTGCCGTGGATGACAGAGTTGATTTTATTTTATTTTTCAAATAAGAAGCCTCAGCCTAAGGAAATACTGTGCTCCTACAAGATGCCGAGCTATTGAAAGAGCCATTCTGAGAGGGGGGTGGAGGCAAGAGAAGTGTATTTTCTAAGATTTTCCGATACTAAAACCCATTTACGACTGTTGAGAAAAATCTCTCTGACGGAGGATTTAGCTCTCACTAATCCTTAAGTGACTTGTTTTGACAGAGCCTTTATAGGAGATTTTCCCAGTAACTTCGGTTTGCTCTAAAGGGGCAATTACTGATTTGTCCTCCAGCTCCTTCTTTTTCTATTTTTTTTTTCCTTTTTTAATGTATGCCAGTTAATGAACTTCATGTATGTTCCAAAATAGCAAGTGAATCCGATCAGAACTATTTACTGTAAAAATTCAGGAACCTTTGGATTTTCTTGGATCTTCCGTTCTCTTTCTGCCTCCGGGTATCAAGGACCTGGATTTCATTCCGTGTGTCATGTGGCCTTCTCAGCAGATTCTTTGACTTGAGCTTGTGGAAATCGAGCCCTACTTTCTATTTACACTGCACTTTCTCTACATAAAGCTGTTTTCTGCTGCTTGAGGAGTGAGCACAGGGACCCTGGGTTTTTAAGCCTTTCGATGTTTGCTTTTGCTCAGACAGGACTTATCTTTTTAGGGGTGACTATGGCAGCTGGAGCACACTGCTCACCTTCCTGTTTCAGGGACTGCTCGAGGCCATGATGACAGGGCCCTCACATCTGCATGGTTTTATCTCCCGCCCTACCTGCTGCACCCATGAAGGGACTTTGAAATCCCACCTCACACCCTATCTTCCATATTTTAATTAAGTCCCCCACCAGCAGAGGCCCGAAGGTGGCTTTCCAGCCCCAGTGTTTCTCAAAGTGTGGTCCCCAGGCCAGCAGCCTCAGCATCACCTGAGAACTTGCCAGAAATGCCAGTTCTCAGGCACCACCTCAGTCCTGCCAGGTCAGAAGGCCTAGGAAGGTGCCCAGCAATCTGTGTCTTATCAAACTCTCCAGGTGATTCTGATGCACGGAGCATTCGAGAAGTACTGTTTTAGCTTCTTGCCCATCCTCCAGGAAGACTGCAAAGTAACCATCCTCCAAAATAACCACCACCTACACCCTCAAAAATCCCCAGATTTGTGACTCCACACCCAGTTTTGGTTTGTGACTCCAAAAGCCTCATCTACACCGTTAAATTTCTGGTCCTAATTTATGACTGTGTTCGCTTTTTTTTTCCTTAATGTCAGTAAACCGAGCCACTTACAGGATTGTCGTTAGGGTGTGGCGGGAGAGATTTATGACTTTTCACGAAAGTGTACAAAACTCTAGACAAGCATTAATATATTGTGTTTTAAATTATTCTTGAGACTTTTTTGAAAGCCACCTGCTTTAATCCTCTTGTCAGGGAGCTGCCGTGTTAAAAAATGATCGCTGAAGCGGCTTTGCCAGCTTCACATAAAAAGTCGGCAGCAAGGCCTCTCTTCACAGAGAGAACTCTGGCCAAGGGTCCCTGTGACCGGGGAGACAGCTTTTAGAGAAGGTAGGCAGCCAGGACGGGGCTTCTGAGGCAAGGAGCCTCCTGGGAGGCCTTTGGGGGGTGGGGGTGGGTCGCCCTGCAAGCACTTCAGTTCACAGTGACTGCTTGGCCTGGTGGCAGCAGTCGCTGTGGACTGTTAAGGAGATGAAGGGACCTGCCTGGGGACCCCGGAGAGCTGGGCTTGGGTCCCTACTCTCTCTTCACAAGTCGCATGCCCGTGGGCTGGTCCATTTGCATTTCAGACTTTTGGTTTCCTCATTTATAAAACAGAGATGACCAGATAAAAGCCAGATGACCTCTCGAGATCCTTCAGCTTTATAATTTATGATTATGGGATTCCTCCTCCTCACTGATTTCCTGTCCTATCCTTCTCTGTGTGCACAGGAGCGGCTGCATTTGTGGGTCCCCTAGAGGCTTGGTCACCTTCTTCTTCCTTCCTGTGTTCACCCTCTTCCCTGAGGAGCCTCTTTCTTACAGCGTTTGGGTGGGGGAAACCAGACAAACAAATCCAAGAGAATTTCCTCTTTTCAGTTGAATTTTAGAAATTCAAGTTCAAATTGGCTGCTTTGACTTCTTGTGGAAGGGTAAGGTGGGTACCTGCAAACAACTGAATCAGAGGGCAGTGGGGCAGGTGGAGAGGGGTGGGAGGGGGTGTTGTCCAGAAACCTTTCAGAGAACTTGAAATAAAAACATTTGATACTCTCTTCCCTCAGAAAAATCAGGGCTCCCAGGCTAATCCCATTCCCTCTTGCCTTGTCCTCTGAAGAAACTGAGCTGCTAAAAACACAGTGGAGGTGAGACAAAGGACATGACTGCTAATTGCTGCCGAGCATCCTGGGATGGGGGTTTAGGGAATGTCCTATCATTGTCTCACATTTGCTGCCAGTTATGGGAATTCTTTGGTTAGAACCGTGTCCTTGGGTAACCTGGTGAAGCAGGTCATTGGCTGAGGAAGCACATAACAGGAGACACCCTGGTGAGGTTCTTCAGCCCGGTTTGCTGAACTGAAGTTTAAAGGTTAGATGACCCTTTGCAAGCTCAGGCTATGCTGGGAGAATTCACCTCTCATCTCATGGAAGCAGGGGTGATGGCAGAGGAGGTGGGCAGGCAAATGTCACAAATGTCTCGCCTAATGGCCCAGGTAAGCGTGTTATAGAATTCTGTACGGCATTCCAGCTAAATTTATACGACAGTAACGTGACAACTTCTTGTCAGGCTGGGAGCATGCCAGCTTTCCTTCTCTTTTACCTCATCACCTCCTGAAACTGGAACCCACTGGAAAATTCCTTTCACAGTAAGACAGGGAAAGAGTTTATCTATTGAAACCATACTAAGTGGATTTCCTTCTCAGGAAAGTTTCGGCTTCCTGGGTGAGGGGAGGGAAAGACGAAGTTGGAAACGGTGGTGTCAACTTCCCCTGCCTTTTCTCCCTGACACAGAGGAGGGAGGGTGCGTCCATTTTGGTTGCCTGTTTGCGATCTCGGGAGAGCCAGTTTGGAAGTCTTCATTTTATTTTATTTTATTTTATTTTGAGTTGGAGTCTCACTCTGTCGCCCAGACTGGAGTGCAGTGTCTGCTCCCGGCCACCACAGCCTCGACCTGCTGGGCTCCGGCCATCCTTCCGCCTCAGCCTTTCAAGTAGCTAGAACTACAGGCACGCGCTACCACGCCCGGCTGATTTTTTATTTATTGTCGAGATGAGGTCTCGCCAAGTTACCCAGGTGGGTCTCGAACCCGCGGGCTCAGGCAATCCACTCACCTCAACCTCCTAAAGTGCGGGATTACAGGCTGAGCCACCAAGCCCGGCGGAAGTCTTCATTTTAATTTGGGTAACAGGCACTGGCAGTGCCAGCAGCACTGACTAGAGAGGATCATAAAGGCAGGGGAATGGGGCAGAAGGAGAGACACAGGTTCTCAGGTGAGGGGATGTCCAAGCAAAATTGCTAACACCCAAAGTTTCTCTTCACTGGCTCCATCGCTATGTGATTACCCTCCTCCTCTGGAAAAAGCTAAGAATACATTAAGAGTTTCATCATTCCAGATTTAGAGTCTTTGGGAGTCTTATTTAAAAGAAGTACTTGGTTAGGAAATACAAGATCCAAAATTCCTATCCTGTCTTTTTCTAACTAGCCTTTCTGATAACATTGGCAAGCTATTTCCCATCTTTCAGCCTCAGGTTTCTCATCTGCCTAATGAGGATGTTGGCCTAGATCAAAACTGGCAAAACTAAGACCACCCCCCCTTAAGTGGCAGGACAGCATCCTTTCCGACTGATTCTGGATGATGTCTCAGAACCATTCTCAACACAGTGCAGCCATAACAGTTTGAGAGCTCAGAGTTGACCCTTGACATGAAACTTCTTTGACATCTTCCCTTAGAAGGAAGCTTGGAAACTGACAATATATTGTCAGTATACATAGGAGTGGTACTGAACCCAGCCTGAATGTTTGAGAGCAAGGAAGGTATCCAGGAGGTGATGATCATAAAGCCAAATCTTGGAAAATGGGAGACATTTTTAGGAGAAGGGAGAATGAAGGCAAGAAACTAGAAAACAGCATGCAGAGTAGGCTGTATTTTTATTGGATGGTATATAGGCGTCACGTGGGGAATGGCAGAAAATAAGCCTTGAGAGAGAGGCAGAGGCCAGATCCTGGAGAATCTTGGAGACCAGGCCTTGGAGGTGTAGTTTGCTGACTGTCCCTCTGTCCTTCATGCCCCCTGCCTGCCACCTACCTGCTGACAGATCATTTCTGAGTCTCTACCTCTTGCCCGTTTGACTCTTCTGCAGGCCCTGGCTCTGACTCCTCTGGGGCTAGCATCGTTCCCCTCATGACCTCTGACTGTGTGACCCTTGACCTGAGGTTTTCCCCAGTTGCTTGTCTGTTCCTCCACGCGCAGAGCAGCTCCCCATCTGTCTACTTTGTGTTTGTCTGCTCATGTGTACATACATGCACACACACGTGTGCATACACACACACCCCCCTCAGATCTGACACATCAAACGTGCTTGGCATATAATACATAATGACAGTGTCCTTCAGATAAAGTTTGGGCCAGTTAGAAAAAGAAAAATGGGCTCATTTGCAGGCTCATATTGGCTCACACAAGGTAGAGGGTCTTTTTGAGGCTCTAATGGGCAGGCAGCTGATTCTGACAGCAGAATTCTGGGTCCTTGATCTTCCCGAGACGTGTCCCCCCTGTTTTGAACATTAGCTGTGGTGTGGGTCCTTCCCATGGAGAACTGCGAATCCTATTCAGTCGCCTCCTTGTGATTTGGACACGAACAAGGAGCTTTCTCTGTCTACTTAATTCCCTTTGAAAGCTTTCTCGTCCCACTATTGGGCACTTCAGAGAGAGCACTGCATTAATATCTTCTGCTCTGGTTTCAACTTGGTATGGTTTTGTGATCTTAAAATAGATGGAATTACCACGGCAAGCATTGTTCTGCCTTGAACTTAAAGTCTCAAGAGCAAGTACTTCTAAAAAAGTTAATCCTTTCTTATTTGCAAGGATTCTGGACTGTAGTTTACAAAGAAATATGCTAAATTATTTATAATCCAGGATTACTGCAATGCCAAAGATTTCCTTGCATAACATCCCAGCATCACTGAAATGGAACAAAAAGAACAGCCCTTGGCCACATCTCATCACCACTGCTCCCTGCAGTCCCTGTGAAGGGTGGCGGCTGCCCTGACCCCAAGAACACGCATTCTCTGCAGTGCAGCCCTCCGTGGTGTGTATGCTCACCATTCTGCTGCAGGGGCCTCCGGGGCAAGGGAAAAACTGAGATAGGGTGGACAAGCGGTATACCTCTTGGTGGCAAGCATGTAATTTCTTTCTTAGTTAAGATTTTTGTACCCAGCATTCTTCTGAGAGGAGTAGGGTGGTTTATAGTTAAGAGGGACAGTAAATGAGACATTTTAGAAATATGCAGTGTTCCAGGCCTACCTCTACTGCTAGCTTCGAGAAGACTCGTTGAGCTCTCGATTTTCCCAATTGTAAAATAAGGGGGCTAGAATAAATGCTCACAAAAGTGCCTGTGGCTCTAACATCAGATGACTTTAAACAAGTATTAATATAATGCAAGGATGTGTATGCGGAAGGCACAGACAATTAGAAAATAAGACGGTGACCTTGAAGGTACTTATTGTGGAAAGACGGAGCCTGAGCATCCTAACAGTGCCTGCCTTGAGTAGGGAACCTTCCTGGGTATATGTATACATGGATAATACATTTTCCTCTATTTTCAAAGTTGCTGTTGTGTAATGTATTACTCTTTATAAGTCATCCCCAGGTTTCAGAAGCAATCTTATATTTTTAAGGCATTTTTACATCTGTTACCGTCCAAAATAATCGTTATGACTTACACTGCCAGCAGTGGTGTGTGTTGGTTTCCGTGTGTGAGATCACATATAGAGATGTTACTCTCGTATGTGTTTAACTCTGTCAACGGGCAAAGGTGAGAGGCGAGATAGAAACTGTGTCTTCCTCGATTTGGCCTGTTGCCCTTCAACATTTTAACTTGGGAGGTGGGAGGTACCAACAGTGCCTACAAGGATGGCCAGACCTCTATCCCGGGTAGCAGGGCATCCAGGAGGCCTCCAGCAGGCACAGTTCCCGTCGTGGTTCTGACACCTTCCTCTCCCACTGTGGCTGTTCCCAACTGCTCAGCCTTTGCCTTCATGCTTTTGTTCTTGCCCAAATAAATGGGTGTCCCGGCACCCACTGGCAGGTCTGCAGGGCAATGAAGCCTAACCCACCAGGATTCTAAGAGGAGAATGAGCTGATAAGTGTCAGATGTCTAACATGCTCTCTGGTGTTACAGAAACTGGGGGGAAGGGGGTTCTTTCCCTCCCTCCTTCTCTCCCTCCCTCTCTCACCTACCCCCTTAACCCCCCATCCCCCTCTTTCTCTCTCTGCAAAGGAAGCTAGCCTGAATGTCGGTCACTGAGTAAACACCTAGTGAACTGTTTCTCGGTGCGGGGAGGGGTGCAAGGCTTTGTGGGAGTATCTAGTTCCTGTCATGGAGGAGTCTAGTCTAGTGAGAAATAGTTACCTACAGGTCAGGATAATGGCAGGTAAACGCAGGATGCATGTGGGACACGGGAGCCATCATACTCCTGAGCACAGGACTGGGAGTGGCAGGGAAGACAAGGAGAGGTTTTTCCTTAGGCATGTCTTACAGCACAGGCATCTTCTGAGTCCCTGTGGATTTCCGTGCATGAAAGACACATTGCCTTTCTGTGGTGAAGGTTCCTCTCTCCCACCCCCCACGCAGAAGAGATGTGAGGCTCTCTCTGCTGCATCCCCTGGCCTGGTTTCTCTGTCCCATCCCTCGGGGCAGGAGGCCTTATTGTCCTCTCAGGAAGGACTGGTCAATAAGTAGGTTCCCCTCTCACAGGGGAACACAGACAGCTTTCCTCTCTGAGACCCCCTCTGATGGGCAAGCACGTGCAATTTCAAAGGGTAAGAGAGTCTCGAGAAGTCTTAGAGGCTGAAAGAGCTGTGGGGCAAAGGGTGCACTTGGCCACACTGGGCCCAGTAATGCCTTGTGTGGGGTGGGCCGGATGTCTGCTGTTACCTTGTGATTCAGTGTTATTCAGTTGAGGAAAATGACCACTAGCTGCCTATCCTGAAAGATTCCGGTGTGTGTGTGCACGAGTGCATGTGCATGGGTGTATGCAGGTGTGCACGTGCGTGTGCGTAGTCTTGCTTTCCCTGCCCATCCTTTTTCCATCCTGTGTAACCCTTCCATGACACTCACACACATCCTGTGTACCATGCTGACAGAACTCGGTAGAAACACCTTCTCCGGGGACGGGTGACACTTGGAGCCAGGTCCACTGACTAACTACCATTGCTTTGGTTCAGTCCAGTGCCCTGGAGGTGGGAGGGACTCCGAGACACTCACCTGGCGTGAACAGAGCAAGAGGGCAGGTAAAACAACAACAATCACAGAAGCCCTTGCTCAGATGAAGTACGAATCCAGTCAGTGAGCCAGAGTCTGAGCTGGGTGCATAGGAGGCGAGGAGAGACCAGGAGACTAGTCAATGAGACAAGGTCCAAGGCAGGGACTGAGAGAGACGGTTCTGGGCTCTTTGCCACAAGTCACGCCAGGCCATCAAGAGCTACCTTTTATTGACTGAGCCTGCTTAGCTCATGTTCATTTTGAGTTTTCCTAGCCTTCTGCTTCTTAGATGCCCGTGATTGGATGACGCAGGGTGCTAGACAGTGTGAAGTGAGACATGAGGGAACATGACTGTTCTCGGGTGGAATCAAATCCCGTTTCTGGAACCTGCTCCTCCTTTCCTGCCCATCCCCACAGCAGGTACTGGCAAGGTCACAGTGCGGTATTTGCAGGAGGACAGCCCCATAGCCTGGACTCGTCCTTTGGGACAACCAAGCTTTCAAGCTAGCAGTGTCCTGTGCCAAAGAGAGTGCACTATTTTTAAAAGCCCCTTCCCTGCCCTCTGCCCACCCAAATGCCAAATAACCACGAATGTATAACCGCCTAGAAAGAAATAGCTGTTCCCGGGGTTATAGCCAACATTCATGAAAAGATGCCTTTTTCCCACTCATTTTGCACTCCTCCTTCCTTGCTGTCTCTTTCTCTTTCTTCCTGCACCTCTGCCCTTGTCTATACTACGTAGAACACTTTGGGTTGAGGAATTTGGTCCAAATCCTCGTAAAGGTCTTCAGAAATTCTGAGACATCTGAAATTCCTGTAAAAACCTAGTCAGGCTCCGTTTTGTCATGAAGTAGGCATGCACCCTCATGACAGCATGACAGAGTAGGAACAAGAGTATGTATTTGCTACTGGACAAATAACTGGATTCCTTCAGGCCACAAGAGATTGCAAATCTCATATGCTTTACATCCCTGTTAAAAGATCCTAGACATCAGAAAGGGACTTGAACCCTTTTTTCTAATTCCAGCTCTCCCTCTCTCTCAACTCTGGCAAGGGGAAGCATCTTGCTGACAGAAAAGCCAGCTTTCTTCTGACCTGTCTTGGTGTTCATTTGTGATAACCTGATGAAAAGCAAATGACTTCCAGAAGCAATAAAAACTATCAAGGAAGACGATCTTGTAGCCCAGGAGTACACGAGGGATCGTCACAGATGATGTTCTAGTGGGCTGTTAGGTTTAAATGTGGTAACTGTGAGTCTCGTCTGGTCTTCACAAATGGCAGGGATTTTAAAGCTCTCGGTTATCTTCCAAGTCTATGCCACAAGCACTTAGCAGATGTGCCAAACCATTTCGGAAAGAGAGTCGGTTGTCTAGGAAGAAGTTGTAACTATAAAATATACTCATAGCAAAACCTGGATGAGGACATGGTAATTTTTGTAATGTCTTAAGTTGTTCATGAAGAGTTTTAATCCTTTCATTATCCTTACGATTGTTTATACAAGAAAAGTTGCTTTTCTCATTACTGTTAGACCCACCTCAAATGGAGATCAAAGCTGTCTATATTGACTAAGCAAATGGCTTGACATATTTTGCAGGAGGAATTGAAATCCCTGGTTGTCACTGGGTGGCCCTTGGCAGGCCAGCTCTATAAGGAGTTTAACATAAGCAAGCACAAGGAAAGGTTCCACAGGAACCACCCGGGCATGGAATTCGGGCTTTTCCTGTGGGATATTTCTGCACTTGGTTGTAGGCAAAAGCTGTTGCAGCGTGTTGCCTTTGAGACCTAGTTACTGCCTCAGCCCTCAGGAGCTGCAGGACATAGACAGAGGGACCCCCGCCTGCTTGCCTTTGTCCAGCCGCTTAACTGAAATCCCAAATTAGAACCTTCTTGTTCTGTTTCTTATCATCTCAATTCTCAGAGCCCCTCTCCATCTTTTTTATGTCTATATTATGGGTGTTTAGACCATCTTATATCAGACCATGTTGTCTGATATTATTGGGGAAATAGGACCTCCATATATAATAGGTTCTTGTCACCCTTTCCCTTTAAGGACCTTCTGGAAATGAGATGAGGTTCTTTCAAAGATGCCCTCCATTTCCCAACAGTCTAACAGTCAGTTTGGTTGAAATATAGACAAGACAAATAGTGGGGCAGTGATTCCCCGGGAGAAGTCAGAGTGACCAGGAGATGAGGTGGCAGACAAAAACTAGCTGAAGCTGGAAGCTGGAATAGGTGGGATGGTACAGGGGGCATGAACTGGATAACTCTTCCTATGAGCTGGGTGCTGTGCTCCATGCTTTATATTTACTTTCTCATATAAGGATCCTAACTCCTGCATCAAGTAGGTGTTGGTATCCTTGCTTTACAGATGAGGAAATTGGAGCCCAAAGAGGTTAATAATTTGCCTAAGTTATATTCTACTGGGCAAGGAGCAATGCTAAGATTTGAGCCAAGAGAGAGAGCATTTGCTTTGCATGGCATTCCATTGAGAGTACAGGCTGTGTTTTATCTCTCAGGTCGTGTGTGTGTGTGTGTGTGTGTGTGTGAATATATTTAAGCCAATATTTACAGCGGACAGACATTGTCACCTTCTTGCCTGGACCAGACTATCTATTGCTGTAGAACATGCTGCTCTCAAACTCTGTAGCTAAAAAATACAACCATTTTATTATATCTCACACTTTTTAGGGGGTCAGGAATTCAGACAGGGCTAGGCTGGGCAATTCTTCTATTGTCCACGATGTCAATCAGAGTCACTTGTTATTCAGCTCTAGCCAGGATGGTCTGAAGGGTTCAAGATGGCATTTCTTGTGTATCCAGGAACTTGGAAGTCAGCTGGAAGTCTGACGCTCAGTTGTACCCTGCCCCAACCCCATATATCCTCAGGGCTCAGTTGTACCCTGCCCCACCCCCATATATCCTCAGGTCATCTCCACAAGGTTCCACCACAGAGTACTTGGACTTCCTACATGGAAACTCAGGGCTCCAAGAGAGCATGATGGAAACTAGTATCATCTTATAGACTAAGCATCACTTCCACTGTACTCTGTTTGTCAAAGCGTTATAGGCCATTTCAGATTCAAGGACAGAGGACATTGACCCCAATTCTCACCGAAGGGACTGTCAAAAATTTACAGCCATCTTTAATCTATGACGCCATATTTGCTCTTTCCATAACATCGAATGAAAATGGTGCTTGTTAAGTCAGGACCCAGTGTGGACCAAGCAATTGAAGAAAACAACATTTGTTTTTGTGGCCCCAATTCTTACTGAAGGGACTGTAAAAAATTTACAGCCATCTTTAATCTATGATGCCATATTTGCTCTTTCCATAACATCGAATGAAAACGGTACTTGTTAAATCAGGGCCCAGTGTGGGCCAAGCAATGAAGAAAACATTTGTTTATGTGGCCTATTATTCTATTGGTGACCTCCCCCTTCCTCTCACCCTCAGACTCCTGAAACGTCTGCTCAAAAAAGATGAGACACTTAAGACTTCTGTGCCCTCTGGAGACCATTTTCATCTTGAGCTCAAGCTATAGCTCTCACTGGAGAAAGGATTTTCTCTTGGTAAAGACATGTGTTGTCTCAAAGTTTGGGGAGATAAAGAGGATAAAGAGAATGGATCTGGGCGGAATGCCTTGACAGAGCCAGGAATCTCTGGGCCTCTCCAGTAACTGCTGATTCTGCCCCAGGACAATTATTGCTGGGTCTACCCTGTTTAATAGGCTGTCTCTCTCCTTGAATCCCTCTTTCTTTTCTTCACTCTCTTTTCCTCTCTCTCCATACACACATGTGGATTTATATTTTTAGACTTGTTTATTTCGTCAATCACCTCAGCCTTTTGGCCACAAGTAGTCAAATATATATAAAATCACCATGCCCCTTTTTCTACTTGGGTGACATAAGGATCTAGCCATTCCAGGAAAGGGGCAGATGATATTTTTTAGGACTTGCAGTTCCAAAGAAGCATTTGTAAAAAGAAAAAAAAAAAAAAAAACATTCTACAAAGGATGTGAGAATTATATTCATGGGTCTGGGTTAATGCTGGTCTTTTTTAGGTTATCCAGAAGCTAGCCTCTCATGTCTGTGCCATTTTCTTCTTCTTTCTTTCTTTCTCTCTCTCTCTCTCTCTCTCTCTCTTTCTCTCTCTCTCTCTGGGATACTTTTTTTTTTCTGTTCTATTTTAAGCACCACAGCATAGCTCTTTTATTCCATTTGTCAGCTACAGACGCAATCCAGTTGAAAAGCATCCCTGGCTTCCACTGCTGCCACAAAGCCTCCAGTACTGTGGGGACACTGCAGGCTCTGACCACACAGATCTGTTGTTTTGTGGCTCTTCCATTGTCTTAGCTCTTGGCGTTACCAGTGGGAGAAAAGCTCAATGGAGGGAAGAATGCCGAAAGAGAAAACCAGTTATGACAAAGGACTGCTGCCCATCCAGTGGGCTCTATATACTCCCCACATTTTGGACCTATGGTAGCCGTATTGTTGCATTATTGTATCCTTCAGTTGCATCATGGAATGAGCTTCCCAGGTACTGCGTGCCCTTGCATATGCTCTTCTGTAATGCATTCTTTTTTTCCTCTGTTCTTTCACTTTTTGCAACAACAAAGAATCTGTTTTTTATTTATAAAAGTAGCACATCCTTATTGGAGAATCTTTGGAACATAAATGAACAATGAAAAGTTTCTGGTTATCTGAATACCGTTACTCATTGATAACCATATTCACTCATTCATTTTATTCGTTCAACAGTAATTTTTCCGTGCCTACTGTGTGAAAGACTTTGGATACCAAGGATGCCAAGGAACTGAAAAGGCAAGATTCCTGGCCTCCTGGACTTTAGTTTAATGGGGAGATCCACACAGAAATAATAGAAAACATGATTTTTAACAGCAGCATACTATTCCATCATATGCCTATATTTGGGGTTAAATGAACATTTTTCAATATATTTTGTCCAGCCAAACTATAAGCCTTTAAACTAATCACATTGTCAATTAGATTATTTTCTTTCTTTCTGTCTTTTGAGTTGTAGTCTCACTCTGTCA
This sequence comes from Tarsius wallacei, assembly GCA_963574415.1. NCBI lineage: Eukaryota > Metazoa > Chordata > Mammalia > Primates > Tarsiidae > Tarsius > Tarsius wallacei. Next base: position 67,689 of record CAUYQG010178692.1, on the reverse strand, counting down.
CCCAGGCTGGAGAGCAATGGCACACTCACGGCCATTGCAGCCTTGACCTGCTGGGCTCCGGTGATCCTTCCTCTCAGCCTTCCAAGTAGCTGGAACTACAGGCGTGTGCCACCACACCCGGCTAACTTTTTGATTTACTGTAGAGATGATGGCTCACCAAGTTGCCCAGGCTGGTCTCGAACCCATGGGGTCAGGCAATCCTCTCACCTTGGCCTCCCAAAGTGCTAGGATTATATAGGCATGAGCCACCACGCCAGGCCAATTAGGTTATTTTCATTGCTACTATAAATGAGTCACCTAGCATTTTTTTACATAAATCTTTGACATGGTTTTTTTCCTTGGGATAAACTTCCGACAGGTCAACAACTGGATGCATTTTTAAGCACTCTGAATACACACTATCAATTAGCTTTCTAGAAATGTCCCTAGTTATACCACTCATCCAGCCTCACCTTATCACTCTGTCACGCTTGCCACACTCTTCTCAGCAACAGATATTAGTTAAGTAAAATTCTACTGCATTGTATGCAGTTTTTAAAAATGAAAACAGTTTCTTATTCTTTCTGTAAATGCTCCTGAATTGTGCCCCACATATTTAAAATTCTAAAAGAAGTAGTAAGTACTTATTGCAAAAGCAAAACGAAAATAACAAATAGGCTGGACATATCAAAACAAAAAGAAAAATCTGTGTAATTCTACTGTGTTCAGCCATCATCACAGATTATATTTAGGTATAATCTGTGATTTTTTTCTTTTTTCCTTTTTTTTCTTTAAAGCATTATCTGAAGAATAAGTCCTTTGGGAATAAATGTGCAGTAGAGGAAACATCGAACCAGCTAACCTGGGTGTCACACTTGGCTATGCCTCCACCTAGGTAGCTCTGGGTAATTCCTATAATCACATTCCCTCCCTAGGCTTTTTAGCCTAAAAGATTGTTATTACTGAGTTTCATTTAGCCCAGAGTTTCTTAACCTCAGCACTACTGACATTTTGACCCAAGTAATTATTTGTTGTGAGGGAGTGTGTCTTTGTGCATTTCAGGATGTTTGGCAGCATCACTGACCTCTACCCATGAAAGATCAGTAGCATACCCCCCCATTCATAGTCTTCAAAAACGGTCTTTACACATTGCCAAATGTACCCTTGGGGGCAAATCCGCCCCTGATTGAGAATCACTGTTTTAGGCTGAAAAACACTACAACTCCATGTCTAGTGAATGTTAGCGGTTGTAACAAAACAAAACCTTGGGTGTCTGCCAGCATGCTTGGTGGTAGGAGGCATAAGAGATGGAAGACTCGGGAACAGCAGGGCTAATCAAAGAGGAAGCATCACCCGGGTTAACAAGCCCAGGCAGCATGCAGGAGCAGTTCCGGAACATGTGCACAGGAAGACAATGCTCCAAACCATAGTTAAGTCTCAGGTATCCATTCATGGTCAGTGGGTAGGAAAACACTTTTCTTCTGGCATAGTTACCTTGTAAGCCAACAAGGTGATGAATTATTGAATGGGTTCTTTTTGTATAAACATATTTATCAACTTTCTTTTCCATCAGTCCCGCAGTGGGAAAAGGGAAGCAGAAACAAGGAAACATTTTGCAAAGAGCTTCAAATGTGAGCTGTGTTTGGTGAATGGCCCCCTGGTTTGAGGTGTTATTTTCTTCTTGACTGGTCTCTCTGCCTTAAGGATACTTTTCAATGCAACTTTTGTTCTGAAAGAGAGTCACCCTGTTTTGTAACACGTTCTCTTTCACTGTGTGTGCTCTCTTTTGGTGGTAAAAGAAAGCCTAGAAGTTTATTAAAAATGAAATGACAGTCACAGAGTGACTATCTTGTGTTCTGAAACGTGCTTTGAGCCTCAGCCACAATGGCCAGCCTGGTAGGTTAAGCTGTATCTTGATTTTCTAAGTAAAGGTGTTGCTCTTTACTGAATGTTAAAATGGTGTTTCAACCAATGGATGGGGTGAGGAACTTCAGAAGAGTCAGATATATTGAGAACACCTTTGGAAGCAACGGTGGGGTAGCACAGGTTCCCAGCGGCATGGGTTGATGTGTCTGTCTGAGAAACCTCTCTCCAGTGGGGCTGTTTTCAGGCCCCCGCAGAGACAGCTGTGGTGGGTGTGCTCAGATTTGGGGTTGTTGGGAACAGTGCAGCTTGGGAGGCCATGGGTGTGTGGAGTTCCAGGAGGAAGAGGGGCAAGTGTAGCCAAAAAGCAGAGGCCAGACTGAAGATGACAACGATGCAGTGAGGTCAGACGGTCATGATGAAGTTAAGAGTCAGTAAGATGCAGTGCGGGAAAGGCAGACCACTGTTTGTGATTCTCTCCTAATCAACTTTGGCTGCTTGAGATCAGCATTTGTCAAAAGATGGAGGAGCCCTTCGGGGTCTACAGAAGAGGCCTCAAGGTTAAAAGAGGGGGCAGAGAGATGGAGCCTAAAGTGTGGAGTGAGCAGTGGGAATGTGCTTCTTAGACTAGTACCTGCCTCACATTTCAAAGAAGGAATACCATGAGGAAAATAAAAAAAGTTAAACTCTTTGGCAGTTTTTCATATTTCTGGCTTTCTCAAAGCAGACATATATTAAATTTAACCTTTTTGTGCCATAATTTCAATATCTGTAAAAATCAGGCCATTGTTGATTATTGTTATATTCATGCATTATCTCCTTTTACAGAGTCTTTGAGCTGGCTTGCAACAAATCTATAATCTAACGATGGTAAAAAAATCAGTTGAATCAAATGAAGTTGTTGAATTTCACTGATTTTTTTTACCTACAAAAATGGCAGTAGGTTTAACTTAATAGAAATTACTGTTTATAAATTAGGACCAAGGGCAAGTAAGGGTGACAAGGTGGATGCCAACCCAATGCCAGGAAGAGAAGAGAGGGTGGCATAGAAACATGCAGGCTTAGGGACCCACAGGGTGGCTAGTAGTTGAGCCTTAAGTGTTCCTGAAAACCAAAGAGTAAAATACGATGTGATTGGTTAGAGGAATGTCAACCTCTGAACAAGGCAGATCTGTTCCCTATACTTTTGTCTAAAAGAAATTCTGTTTGCAGACTGATTTAGGGGTCCTGTGTGTGATGAAGTAGCTGCATGCTTACAGGAAATGCAGTCATAGATTTTAGAAATCTTCTTCTAACAACCCCGATGACAATCTCACATTCATGGTGATGCCTCGTATGTTTGTATTTAGAGGAAATGGTATTCTAAAATGGCACATACTGGTAGACGGTTTATGTTTGTGTCTTATTTTGCAATTCGTGAAAAAGGAAATTACTTGCTTCTGCTAAGTAACATTGAAAAGCATTTCCTTTTAGCATAGAGGAATTTCTAAAACCCTGACCCTTAGCCTCGATGCTATTAGTCTGTTAGAGATAGATTTCATGGCTATCCTCTTATGTCTCATCTCCACTGATGTCACTTCATGTTCTCTGAAAGTGAGTCTTCACGATTTGTTTCTGTAATCTAAATAATCAATCATAGAAACTGTTCTTTTTAGGGAAAATGCTTCAAGTCATATAAATAGTGCGGTCAGACATAATCAGGTTGTATCTAATTAGATGTTTGGTACGTCACTTTATTGACTTTTGATGGTCATTTGCTTTTCCTTCTCCAAATAACACACTAACAAGCCAGGCTCGGTGGCTCAGCCTATAATCCCGCGCCTTGGGAGGCTGAGGCGAGTGGATTGCCCGAGCCCGCGGGTTCGAGACCCGCCTGGGCAACTTGGCGAGACCTCATCTCTACAATAAATAAAAAATCAGCCGGGCATGGTAGCCCGCGCCTGTAGTTCCAGCTACTTGGAAGGCCGAGGCGGAAGGATCGCCGGAGCCCAGCAGGTCGAGGCTGCAGTGGCCGGGAGCGGCCACTGCACTCCAGTCTGGGCAACAGAGTGAGATTCCAACTCAAAAAAAACAAAAAAAACAAACAAACACACTAACAGCTAATATTTCTGAGCATCATCTCAAATACTTGACCCAAGAGTCCCATGACGTATAGGTAATATCATGATTCCCATGTTACTAATGAACAAACTGAGGTTCAGAAAGGTTAAACACACACACCTACCTCCCCAAGGCCACCTGTTAGCAACTAGCAAGCCAAGAGACAATCTCAGCACCGTGGGCCACATGACCCCCATTCTTCATCGCAGTATGAGCCTGCCTCCCTCAAACACAGTTGATTGTTCATTGCTGCTGATTAGTAGAGATGACGTGAATGCTTCTGACACACAGAAACAGTTGATTTTGTCACAAAGGAACTTGGGTAGTAGAGGGACTAAGTAGGTAGCCAAGAAGGCCAAAGCCAGCTGGATCTTAAAGAGCATGACTCCAAGAACCAGTAAGGTCATTGGAGGCCCCCGGGTCTTGTCCTTAAACTGTCACAAACTGACAGGTAAGTGGCTGAGTTGGGGCTTGAAGAACAAACCCACTATGGTTTGGAGGCCCAGAATCTAAGGAACTCAGATTAAGAAAATGAAAACTAAAAACTGTGGGATAAGATACCAATTCTGGATACCTTCAGGGAGGCCTACATAGTGAGACTTTTTCTTTAAACCAACCCACTGCAGGAACTTGGGGAAAAGGGTGTTACCTCGGGCACAAGTGACTTCATCTGGAAAACTCAGCACAGTAGATCACTATAGTAACGTTGCCTCTGATAGCTGTTGTTTCTGTGGGGCCCAGGTTTTCAGACAGAGGTCTGAGCAACAGTAGGAAGTCAGGGTTTAGCCAAGAAAGCTAAACAAAGTCGCAGCAGAGGAACAGGGCTTCCAGGAACCAGGTCTGACCTCAGAGAATGGCCAGGACCTGGCTGCTGTAGGGTGAGCAGCTAACCTTTTGAGGATCAAGACAGTCTCAACACATCTTCAGCTTCTGAGCTCCAATTTTCCATCCTTCTGAGTCACACCAGCCACCGACAGGGTAATGCTCTCGCTGTATTCCCAGAGGGTAAGTTCTGGAGAGGAGAAAGTCACTCTGTCCTTCTTAGTGCTGGAAAATTCTGTTAACTTAATTCAGGTTCCACACTTGATTCTTCACCAGTCCTAACTCACTTCAGTGGAATCTGTTGTTAAAGTTTGTGTAATACGATGAATGTTTGACATAGGGTATTGTATATGGTTAGTTTACCTTGAATAGAAGTAAATCCAAATTGGGTCTCATTAGAGCACCACTGGTGTGTGAGTTGAGCAATTTTGCCATTATCTGCAAAGAGAAGAAATCATGGCTACATTCAGACATAATTCCACAGCATAAAAGGGAAAATCTCTCTTTTGTTCCTTTGACTACTAGATTTTATTTATTTATTTTACTTATATTTCTAAAGTAGTAGGCATCAGGAACTCAGTGAGTATGATCTTGAATTGTTAACAAATTTTTGGATTTGGCATGGATTCATTATTTTTAAGGTGAACTTTGGTATTTTCATTTAAAATATTTGGTTAGGATAACAGTGTGTTATGATAACAATGAGGGTAATAACATCTACCTGGATTTTTTTAAAAAAATAACAACTGTTAAGCTTACCAACTAAATTGATTTAGGTATCTAAAGATTACATTAAAGCAGTCCCAGATTCTGTCTTAAGAAAGTTTGCCATCTTATGGGTAGACAATTCACATACAAAAAAGTCATGTGAGCACTCATTCATTCATTTGACATCATTATTGTATTCTTATAAAATATCAGGCACTGTGCTAAGTAAGTCCTGGGGAGATAGAAAAGAAGAAAGATCAGAGTATATCAGAGCAAGTGAAAGAAACACAAGCTTTCGTTTGTATTAATGCCACATTGTAACTTCAGAGGTTCTAAAAAATTGTATTTGGATTTTGTACATGCCCAGCCTAGTATTTGCTTCCCATCTACTTGCGGTGATGAAGTACTTCTCAACCTTGGATTGAGATGTCCTTTCTTCTAGAAAGTCTCCACCAATATCTATGAGTTGTAGTAGCACTTAGCATGTTGAATCATAACTAGGTGTCTGCCTGCTTTGCTAATCCTCAGGAAAGAACCATGTTTTCATGGCATCACATACCTCATAAGTCTCAGGCATGGAAGGTGTCCCAAACATGTGTATTAAACACATGAATAATTGAAGCATAAATGCTGCATGGAGTTTCTCTCTGAGAACTTCCTGAAAGTGGGACTTTGCAAATCTTGCAAATGATTTCAGGAAGGAAAATCAACAAAAATCTCAATAAGTACGCTCCATCGTGTTATAAGTGGTCTAAGCTGCATGACTCTATGCATTTCCTTCCTCTGATAACAAAGGTTTTGTTTTTTTTTTAAATGGGCAAAGGGATGATGTGTATGGGTACCAGTGTAGTGATGTCCAGGATTTCCAAGGAGAACATTGTCTTTGGCCTGGGAAGAAAGACTGTAAAATCAGATCTAAGCCCAATATGGTCCAGATGTCTCAAGTCAACAAAACCATTTGTCAAAAGACATTTAGTGACTCTAACACGGTGGTGGTCTTCTAGCCCTCCCACTTCCTGTCAGGGCCCACAAATGATAGATCCCAGAAAGCCAACCTCAGAAGGAACACGTTTTTTGGCCGGGGGAGACCAACCTCGGGAAATTAATTCCCTGTACTCCAGTTGCCACATTCACAATTAATTAGTTTAAAGTTCCTTGAAAGAACATTTATGCTGCTGTGGCTTGATTTGCTTGAAATGGTAGAAATATGTGGGCCTTCAGAAGGGTGTGGTGGTATAAAACCCTTGGCTCTTACACTTTTGGTTTTTCCCTTTCCTTGAGGAGAATGTACATGAAATACACTGAACAACTATGGCCTTCAAAGAAGTTTTTGGAGAAACTTATCCTTAAGTGAAACAAGCAAAAGGTTGAAAATAATTACCACAAAAAATAGTGTCTCAAAGGCCTTCTTGGGTGATCTGCTGGAGCAGATCAAGTGGAAAAAGCCAGATGTTTCACCTTGTCCAGGCACTCTGGTTCACAGTGAGTTCACTGTGGGCTTGGCTTTGTTCGTGCCTAGAGAGATTGGTTTCCCTCACCCACCTTAGGCCTTGATTGCAGAATATATTCTCTGAAGGATCATATTCTTCTCATGGGTGATTTCCATTGGTACCTTCTCCCTTGCACATACTGGTGGGCCAACAGCAGACATGCTTCCAACAACAAGATTTAGATCTATTTCCCTGACATGCCTCGCCACAGATCTCAGGCTGGCCCTGAGATTTCCTGAGTAGTTGAACTGAGAGGGTCCTGCTACCATGTGAAGACACACTCAGTTTGTGTTACTCACAGATCAGGTGATGTACTGAGATCCAGGGAGGACTGTGAATGCATTAGATGAGACTGAGTTTGGAGCCACTGTGCCTTGGACACTCTCTAGCTATGGGATCCTCTGCAAGTCAGTTTACTTCTCTGAGCTTCAGTGTTTTTGTTGTTACCATTGTTGTTGTTATTGTTGATGTTGTTGTTCTGATGAATAACTAGAACTTGCTGCAAGTTTTCTGTGAGCCTAAGCCCTAATAATTTACCTGGATTATCTCAAGAGCCTCCTGAGTTGTAGGTGGTATGATTCTCTTCCTTTTATTAATGAGAAGAGTGAGGCCTAGATAGATTAAATAACTCTCCTCAAATTGCCTATGGTAAGTGAAAATACACTGAACAACTGTGGCCTTCAAAGAAGTTTTTGGAGAACTGATCCTTAAGTGAAACAAGCAAGTGGAAATGGCAGGATTTGAACACTGGCAGATGGACCCTAAAGCCCACAGTCTTAAACCTCATGCTACTTCATGAGGGGAAAATGAGATAAAAATAAATAGATACCCTTTCTCAACTCTAAATTTCTATAATTCTATAAATTATGTAATACCCCAGATAGGTTCAGTGATTTACTGGAATAAGAGTTAGCAAATTATGACCTGCAGGGTAAATCAGGCCTCATGCCTGCTCATATTAATAAAGTTTAATTGGAACACAGCCACACTCGTTCCTTGACGTATTGTCTGTGGCTGCTTTTGTACCGCAATGGCAGGGTTGAGTCTTGCAAAAGACAGTATTGGTGCAAAGTTAAAAATGTTTACTCTCCTGACACTTTACAAAAGTTGCTGACCCTTAAGCTAAAATGTAAGTCTGTGATACGGGAAAGTTTATTTTGTTCACTGATGTCTTCCCGGCACCTAGGACAATGCTTGGTACACAGTAGGTACACGGTATATAGTACATAGTATATAGTACTTAGTATATGTTTTTGAAAGACATGAGATAAAGTATTTTCTTTGTAACTTCTATGCCCTCGAGGGCACACCTTCAGTCTGCAAATAAGCAGAATTTTATTATGATCTAACCTCCCAAAACACCAACACCTATAAAATGTTCAAATCTATACATGTTGTGAGCAGTGAACTTATGAGATTTGTATCCATTTTCTTGAACATTTGCCAAAGAGAGGGATGCTAGATGTAAGATAACCTGTTCTGTTAGGTTTTTCTTTCTTTTCTCCTCTTCTGGGCTTGATGCTGTGGCCTGGCCAAATTAATACTGACAGTGAAAGTCAGGCAACTCGTTTTAGGTGGCTCTGCTGTAAAGCTAAGTGGCAGAGAGACCCGGAGGGACAGACAGACTGCCTTGCATTCTGAATCTGCCCCTGCTCTTGTGAATCACAATGTGGAAGATGAATTCCCTGGTATTTTATCCCTGTTACCGACAGAATTTGTTTTTTGTTCCGGAATATATTATTTGCGGTTGTTTAAAACAGCAGCTGGATATCTCCAGCCATATCCCAACTTACTAGAGCAAACGCAGCTAATTGGAGGCGGGGGCTGTTCAGTGCAAGGCACTTTATATTCCAGAATAAACTTAGAAACATAATAGCCATGGCAGCTTTTCCCCCCAAGTTTGTATAGTCATTTATCTTAGCGGTGAATTAATTAATTTTCTTTCATTATCTGGTACTTAGTCATAAAATGTTGTCATTCTCATTATGTCATTCGGCAAAATGCTCTGTACATATTGTTAATACTACTGAACCGTGTGCGCTCACTAGTAGTTGTATGAATGTGTTTGGAAATTACTCTAATAGAAATAACATTTAACATTCATTACCAAGTTCTCCTGGCCTTTCAGAAGTATACACATACTCCTGGAATAGATCTGAGTGGGTGACCATTCATTCATTCATTCGTTTACTCCAAAAACCTACTTAGTACTGAATACTTGGCTAAATGCTTAGGACACACACACACACACACACACACACACACACACACACACACACACACGGCTTTTATGCATAAAAGACCACAATGTGGGCCAAGTGCAGTGGCTCATGCCTGTAATCCCAGCACTTTGGGAGGCTGAGGTAAGAGGATTGCTTGAGCCCAGAATTTCAAGATGAGTCTGGGCCACATATAGAGACCTCGTCTATACAAAAAATTAACTGGATGTGGTGGTACACACCTGTAGTCCCAACTACTCAGCAAAGTGAAGCAGAAGGATCACCTGAGCCCAGGAGGTTGCGACTGTGGTGAGCTGTGATCATGCCACACTGCACTTCAGCCTAAGCGACAGAGTGAGACACAAACTCCAAAAAAAAAAAGACCACAATCGAGTGGAGGATGTTAGGGAGACAGACTATGAGATAAACACCCTAACACTTTAATCATGGGTAAGGGAAGACTCTGAGCACAGGAGAAGGTACCAGCTGGGGGAGGCAAAAAAAATTCAGGAAAGAGTCTATCAAGCCTTGACACTTGATGTGAAAACTGAAGACCAGGAAGGAAGCGGGGGAGGCTAGAAGTAAAGGAATCAGGAAAAGTGTGAAAGAAATGAGCAGGGATTATAGAGAAGAGAAAGATCCAGAAGGGCACCCCAGGGAGGAGGACAAGCAGGAGAAAGGCACATAGCACAAAACAGTGCATGTACTCAGGAAACCGCAGATAGGGGAGCATGGCTGGAGGTAAGGAGAAAGGTGTGGGAGGTGGGTCATGGTGGGCAGATATGAAGGCACTGGTGCACCACAATTTGGTCGTATTGGGGCTGGGGAGTCATAGAGGAGTGACCGCATCTTCTGCGATAGGAAGGAACTAATGGATTGGAATGACAAGTGAACAAGTAGTGGTGCTGGCACTTGGGGCAGCAAGAGTCCCTCTACCTAGGTATGAACCCCCTCGTCAGCCACTAGATAGTGAGATGATTCCACTCTGCAGCTTCAGAAATTCCAGGAGATGCCAAACCTTTGCTTCTGTCACTGCCCTGCTTTGCCCTTGGTCGCTGAATTCAATGTGTCTTGAAGCTGCCCTGGTTTGATCTCTTACATACCGTTTGGAAAGTTTCCCTTGCTGCCTAGCTTCCGGAGTTGAGACCAAACAATATCTGCCTATATATTTGCCTGCAGATTATGTCTCTGTATCTTAAGATAGATATCCAGTGGTTTGTTTAGACCATCTTTTGAGTTTGTTGTGCTTTTAGTTTCTTGTTGCATTCTCCAAAACATCTTTCTCTGCACATGACCTTCTTAATGCCCTTGGGAGAGATGCAGAGATCCTCACAGATGTGGATGCTCCTCTACAGGAGGTTAAATAGCTGATGTGAGGTCACACCTTTAATTATGTGTAGACCTGGGCCTCAGACTTAGAGCTCTCCTACCTCTCAGACTAGCACTTAGTCTAAGCATTTGATTCTGATAGAGATTTCCTCCTAGCACTGCCAGTGAGTTACCCTCCAAGGCATAACTTCATACATAATTTTTAATAAACTGTTTATTTTGGACTAATTTTAGACTGCACAGAGTTGAAAAGATGGTGCAGAGAGTTCCCTTATGCCCTTCACCTGATTCCCCACAATGCTAACATTTTTCATAACTATGATTCCTTTGTCAAAACTCACAAGTTAATATTGGCACATTACTATTAGCTGAAGTCCAGACTTTATTTGAATTTCACCAGTTTTTTCCACTAAAGTCCTTTTTTTGTTCCAGGATTCAATTTAGGATACTGAATTGCATTTAGCATCCTTGAAGTTTTTAATTATATATGATTGTGGTACATGGAAGCTGACTCTTTCACATCAGAGGCTTTGAACCTGGCTAGACTGAACAAGAGAGAGCCAGTTCTATAAAAGAGAAAAGTCTTCCTTTTTATGGGGAAAAACCACCCAGCCTGTGGGACATAAGAGCAATACTTCCCTCATCAGCTCTCGTAGTATCAACAAGGAAGAACAGAGTCAAAATCTGAGTTGGTGATATTTATTTCATGACTGGCATTACAGGTAGTCTGGCTAGTCATGACTCTTGAAGCAAATGCTGCCCAGAAAATATTAATACTGTGAACCTCACAAAGATGTCCTCTGATCCCATAAGCAGTGCTTTGCTAGTGGTTCACTTTAAGCTTGTAAGCTGAACTCCAAATTTAACAGGAAAGTTACCAAATACTTAAGTACTCTTGAAGGGTTTGGCTTCCAAACGTGTGCTTTGGTGTGGTTTGCTTGGGGGGCAGGGGGTGAAACACACACACAACTTTGATCTTCAACGAGAGTGTATTTGGGAAAGTGAGCAGAACTTCTGTTGTAGACTTGACCTGTTGTGCACTGGAGTCGGTTCTAATTACCACTCCCCGTGCTTGTTCTGATGTGCTCAAGAAGCCATCTCCAAAAGTTCTCACTTTGGAGAAAACAGGATCTGGCTGTGCTTGCACAGAGTAACCGATCCTCTCCAATGTGAATTTTCCAGCAAAACAGTTACCTGTGATGATCTTCATAGTAGGACTAGTAGAGTCACTGAAAGAGTTAAGTTGTTTTAAACATACTTTTTATCCAGTCTGGGCAACGTAGCAACACCCCATCTCCACACAAAAAAAAATCAGTGGACCATGGTAGCACCTGCCTCTAGTCCCAGCTACTTTGGAAGCTGAGGTGGGAGGATTGCTTGAGCCCAGGAGTTGGAGGCTACAGTTAGATATGACTGTGCCACCCCACTCTAGCATGGGCGATAGAGACCCTGTCTCAAATAAATAAACACACTTCTTGCAGAAGATCACATTGATTGGCTTGAAAAACAAAAGGAACAACAGGGTTAAGACTTGTCTTCCACTGTATCCAGAGGCACACCTGTTCTAGTGTCACAGGGACAGTTAGCTCTACCAGGGACCCATGTGTGACTAGGGAGTGTGAAGACTGGGCTGGCATAACTGAGAACCATAATGCCCAATGAGGGTGAGAAAATGTAGGCCATTGTTCAGGAAGTCTTATGCTTTTGTGACACCAAGTAGGTTCCCGTGCATGTGTCATCACATGCATGCAGTTATAAACTGACTGACCAATCTGACGACAGAGGTCCTCCATAATCAAATGTGTCCTTCCTAGACATTTGCTGGCTAAGGCTCCCCTCTGCTTCATGACTGTGGTCATTCCCCTCCACTACCTCCTCAAATACAACTTTTTTTTGTCAGTTAAGGACCAGCATGTGAGCTACGTCTTCCATGTAGCCTAGAGAGAAGACATCATTGCTCCTCTAAAGTCCCAAAAGTCTGTGTCTGTACCTCTTAGACGCTCTTGCCACTCTCTAGTTACATAAGTAGGTGTCTAATTCCCCCTAGTATAGTGAAATAAATTTGTGCATAGGATTTATGTTTCATTTACCTTTACAGAGCTCCTAACAGCAGGTCAATAAATAGCTCCATAAATAGCACCTGGTTTCTGTAATCAGTTGCACCAATGACAGTAATCCTAGCCCTGCTCATCACCTTATGAGTGAGATCATGAATAATCAGAAGGCTTGGCCAGATGTCTAATTGAATTCTTTTTTTTCTTTTTTTGAGTTTCTTTCCATTGCCCAGGCTGGAGTGCAGTGGCACACACATGGCCACCCCAGTGTCAACCTGCTGGGCTCTAGTGAGCCTTCCACCTCAGCCTTTCAAGCAGCCAGAACTACAGGCATGTGCTATTATACCCGGCTAATTTTTTATTTATTGTAGAGACAATGTCTCACCAAGTTGCCCAGCTGGTCTCGAACCCACGAGCTCAGGCAATCCTCTCACCTCGGCCTCCCAAAATGCTAGGATTATGGGCTGAGCCACACCAAGCCCGGCCTGAATTCTAATACTGTTGTTGCAAAGACCATTCATGGACATCTTCTCCTTGTCCCAATCAACCCAATCAACCATGACTAGTTTCAGCAATGAAAAAAAAAAAAAAGGAGGCAACCGGAGAAGACAGAGAATACCAAAGTCACCTTTTCTTGTTATTAGTGTTAATTTGGAGTGGTGCACTGTATTCTGGTCAAGCTGACTCCTGTCTCTGGGATGCAGGTGTGGAGGGAGGAGGGATGGTGACACGGTAAAAAGTCAGAAGAGATGAGAGGATGGCATGGGGGTCAGGGCCGGTGCTGTCCTTAAGGCTAGCATCACTTAGGCAATTTCTTGTTCATTTTATGGTTTTTCCAAAGGGAGAGGGAGCTATGGTCACCCACTTGTGCTTTGTGTTTCCTCCTGGAAGTCTGAGGAGTCTCCTATATATGGGCTTTGTGAAAGCTATTGCCTGGGAGCAGCTGAGGCAGCTTGACACTTGGAGCAAATATTTATAGTAGCTATAATGTGACTGGCTGTGTGCTGGACACTGCATGCCTCCAGACCTGCCCTCTTGCCTTTCAAGAGACTCGATGGACAAGAGATTGACAGTCGTGTTTCTAACTAAAGGCTGAACCCAGGAGTATTAAGTTGAAACATAACCTTCATGATTGAGACTGCCATTTCTTCTCCTGTTAGACACACCTGGACATTCTCCATTGTGGACTATCAGAGGTAACCCCTATAGTCCCCTCTTGGGATTTTCATGGGAAAGAAGAATCCATCTTCAAAATCAGCCCATGACTTCTGTATCTCTGGGGAACTTCCTGCCTATTAATTCAGCCTCATTCAGGTGCCTGACACCTTCTTAGACAAAGTTCAATGGAGGGAAAAACAACAAAAAAAACCCGGCTATCATGGTTTCAGTGAGGACCTGCAACTTGATAGTCATTCCAGCCAAAATACCAGGAACTGAGACATTCTCTTTTTCTAGATGTGGCGCATTTTCTGAAGGACACCCTCATCAAATGCTGTAAAATAATGAGGGTACATAACAAAGCGATTTGGTCTGAGACTGACTGTAATAAAACTGGAACGTCCATCATGTTTTGTGTGGGTTCTAGGCAGCTTCCTTGTTTGAAGTGTGCTGTCTGTGTCTAGTGGAAATAATCAGGTTGCCAGCCTGTATTTGGGAAGCCATGAAGATAGCAGCTCTTTATGTACAGATAGATAGGAAGGCATGAAGTGCTCTCAGACATTTTCTCAATTCTCTTCTTGGGTGTTTTTTCCCCTGGAAAATGTTTTAATATCCAATTGATAAGGTCCCAAGTGAAATTTACACATGAAAGAAGAGAGAACTTTTCAAAAATTTTTATTATTTCTTTAAAGATATGAGGTACAATTCAGGATTAAGCATGCACATGGTCATCATACAGGTAATGTTTGGGCCTCCCTTTGGTCCCCACTTTGCCTGGTTTGAGATCAGGTACCCTAATTGATGTTGTATTTCCCAACCCCACTCCCACTCCAGCAGTATCCCGCTACTGCCAATCCTTTTCTTATAGTATTATGGTAAATGCTCAGGGTCCACTTATGAGTGAGAACATGTGGTACTCTGTTCTTTGTTTCGGTGACAGATCACTGAGTATGACAGACTCTAAATCCACCCAAGTCCATATGTTTGTCAGAAGAGAGTACTTCTAATAAAATGACATTAGAATCCTCCTCCCACAACATACACACCCTCTCTTACAGTATCTCTGATCGAATGGATCTTTCAAAGTGTCATGAACTTTGGGGTGGAAGGAAGCCTACAGTCACCCCATCTGGCCCCCCATCTGAAGTTTAAAATTCCCCTCACAGTGACCACACAGGCAGAGCTGGTCCATGACTCTGGGTCTACAGTTCTTCTGAAGCCCAAGTCTTGCCAACCTAATGGAGCAGTCAGGTTTGGAAGTGATCTTAAGCTAATAAAACCCTTTTCAATGCATGAATCCTCTTAATAATAACAACTTCTATTCCCAAATGCCCACTATAGGCATCACTATGCTAAGAGCTTATGAGCTTGACAGGTACCAAATTATACTATTCACAATAACCTCCTAGGGAGTACTGTTACTACCATTTTATAGTTAAGAAACCAAGTGTTAATTCAGTTGGCCAAAGTGCCTCTCCTGTTTACTCACAGGTACCTGCAGTGTCAGGGACCACACAGTTCTTCTCTAGTCAGCTCTGACTCTCAGAAACTCCTTCTCAGTAAGGTGAAATGTTTCTCCCTGTAAATCATGCCGTAGCTACTATGGCTATATTTCACCTTATTTTAACAAATATCTGGGACAAATAGAGGGAAACTTCTGATACTTAACAATGGCAAAATATAAATAAGACTAAAGAATGAGGATTGGAGAAAATGCAAATAGAATGAAAACTACCATGACCAAGTTGAAAACATACTCTAGAGATCATATGGAACAAGAAAGATTCTATTAACTATTTCATGTTTGCCCTGGACTTTCTGACAGCCAAAACAAAAGATGAAGCATTGTCAGGTCACAGTTCTTATTAACAAAATGATCATCCAAATGGGGTCATTGTTTTTCTGAAATTGGACTGTGAAATAAATCTCTCTCACAGGATTTCATATGGAGAACATTGAGAGACTGAGTTAGCTGTAGCCTCAGCACAATTTCTATAGGGTATGCATGAACATACTTAGCAAATTAATATACATGTGTTCTTATGGCACCTTTTGTTAGAACCCAAGAGCAAAGGATTAAAATAAACTCGGCAAACAGAGCAATTGGTGGAATAGGCTACTTATGGCCTCCTATCTATATGCCCTAAGAGGAAAGACACTCTCTGTTACTGTTCTCAATACTTCACTTGTGACACCAGATGTGTGAGGTTTTTCTCGCACAATTCAATTCAGTTCTCCAGTAGACAACAACTGGGTGTTCTGCCCTTTAACTCAATTCTGACACTATCTGTCTGATCCCACATGTTAAGGGCTTAGTACCACAAGACTGTCAGTCCAGGTCCAAGTCATCAATCCAAGTTTAGGCTGCCACCTGTGCTTCTGACCAACCAGCTGTAAATCTGAAACTCCCCCTACTCCCTCCTCAGGTTCTATCATTTACTAGAACAGCTCAAAGAACTCAGGAGGGCATTTTCCTTACTAGATTACTGGTTTATTATCAAAGGATACAACTCAGAAATACCCAGACAGAAGAGATACACAGGGCAAGATATGGAGAAAAAGGCATGGCCCTCCCAAGTCCTCTGTGGGCACACCACCTGCCCATGTGTTCAGCAACCTGGAAGCTCTTGGAACCCCATCCTTATGACCATGGATAGGTCTAGCATCTTGGAGGCTTCCTCTTGTAAGTGTGAATGATGAAGTCATTGGCCATTGGTGACTAATTCAACCTCTAGCCCTTCTCCCCTTTCTGGAAGTCTGAGAGGGTGGGGCTGAAAGTTCCAATCATGTGATTGGTTCCCCATCCTTGAAAGCTTTGTAAAATTCATTCATTAACATAAACTCAGGTGTGATTGAAAAGGGACTGTTATGAATGACAAAAGGTGATTATTTCACCTTTTTGATCTCACCCCTTTGAAAATTCCAAGGGATTTAGGACTCATACCAGGAATGAATGGCGACCAAAAACATATTTCTTATTATAAATCACAATATCACTTGGAACTGGAGGACATTTTGTTAAATGTTATAAGACAGTCACAGAAAGTCAAATGTCACATGTTCTTATTTACGTGTGGGAGCTAAAAAAAAAAAAAAATTAAACTAATAGAACTAGAGATTAGAATGTTGGCTATCAGAGGCTGAGAAGAGTGGGGGGGGTACAGAAGAGATGGTTAATAGATACAAAAACACAGATAGAAGGAATAAGATCTAGTGTTTGGTAACACAATACAGTAACTATAGTTAACAATAATTTATTGTGTATTTCAAAATAACTGAAAGAGTAGGATTAGAATGTTCCTAACACAGAGAAATGATAAATGCTTGAGGTGATGGATACCCCAGTTACACTGATTTGGTCATTATACAGTGTATGTTTGTATCCAAATATCACATGTGAAAATACATTATAAAAGGTAAAAACCTAGGCCAAAAGAAAAAAATCATAGCATTGCATAATCCCTTCAAAGGCATAAAATATTATCGCTGCCACAAAGGCTGTTCACTATAGCTCTCAAATACTGAGACATATAGACATGCCTGAGTCTCAGACTACAAACAGTAAGAGTGTAAACATCAGGGACTCTTCTGTGGCTATGTGAACAAGCACATCACTGTGAACTGAGAGTAAGGGAGACCTTTCCATGAAGGGTGAGCCTTCGAACACAGCTGGACTGAACAAACATTGGGAAAAGATGGACAAAAGTTGAGTCAGACTGAAGGTGACTGACTTGATGTATTCCTTTCACTTAAACTATGTTGTGCCTCAGTTTCATGTGTCTGCAGAGGATACTCACCCTTGGCACCAACTGGGAAGTATAACTGCAGGACAGGCGTTTGGGTTCTGGCCGAGGCACCATCAGCAATCCCATTACCAATGCTTAAAGTGAGTCTCATAAGAGAGATTTGGCTCCAAGCAAAAACCACAGCTCTATTTTCATAAACTCATTTCACTTGTTTGCCCCAGTTAATATTAATAAGCCTAAGGCTGTATGCTTCTACTTATCAGAGCACAAAAATAATAGAATAATGGAATGTTCTATCTGAAATGGACCTTGGAGATCTTCTTGTCCAATGTCTCCATTTGACAGATGAGGAAACGAAGGCACAAGGAAGTCAAGAGCCGGGTTGCAGAGCACGAGGTTTACAGGCTGAGCTGAAACCCAGGTTCCAGCCAGCCCTATTCATAGTCCAGCAGATCTGTCTATCTTTATCTTCCTACCTCATCCCTAAGACCACTGGAGTGTGGTGGAAAGGTCGTTGGACTAGGCCACAGGAGAACCCATACTTAAGCATTCCTTTATTACTTTTATCTTAAGTTTCTCTAGCCTCTTATTTCATTTTCACAGCATCAACTTCCTCGTGAACATGGATGCCTACTCCTGTTCCCTAAAGGAAGGGACAAGAGAGAACAAAGTCTTTACAATGCTAGCAATACCATGGTCCCTTTGAATCTGTCCAAACTTGGAGCAAATCCCAGCGGTGAAGTAACTTGGTGCTCCATGACTTTGAACAAGTTTTCTGACCTCATGGAACCTGAGCTTCACTAGACTGTTGTGATTACTAAGTGAGCAAATAAAATACGTTGTCCAAGGCCTGGTGCTGAGATTCTCACCCTTTTTATCCTGCCTCTGTTTTCTCCTTTCCTGATATATCATGTGTAAGTCTGTGTGGAACTCTAAGGGCCATGAATCACCCAGAACTCCACATAGTCAGAATGGACAGTGATATAATATTCCTAAGTTACTTACCTCTTTCCACTGAACAAGTCAGCTTGCAGAGCTCATTTCCATTTCTCTTCAACTAGCCATACATCCATTTTCACCTACATGGAACCTTCTGCTGGCCCGGGGACAAATAAATCACATTTGGAGTGGTCTCAGGACAATTTAGCTTTAAAGAGGAAAAAAAAAAAAAAAAGATGGTAACATGAAGGACATTTACTGTGTTGGGCTGTCACTAGGTCCCCATTGGAGCCATGAAAAATTATGGCCAATAAAATAACATTTTTCAAAATATGACACTACCCTTAAATTTATCTTGGGCAATAAATGGATTTTGAAAAGAACATTTGAGGGCAATTCATTCTTCAAGCACTCAATAACACATCATAAATGAACTGCATTATTAATTTATAATAGAATAATTGTTTTGCCTCAACAGTCATTTTCACAAGCTCTGACATTAATTTTCTCTTTCTTTTTTAATCGTCTCAAAATATTAGCACTTATACCACCCCCACCGTGCCACCCAAACCTCTCTACCTCCTCTACCAACTTCTACAAAATATACAAATGAGTCTAATGGTTGGCATATGGAATCTTCTGGCTATCCTTTTGTGATAATGAGAATAAGAACAAAAGCAGCTAGTATTGATAGTGATTGACTCTGCCAAATAGTGTGCGCTACGGTTTAACTGCACTATTTCATTTAATCTTCCCCAGAAGCCTGTAAAGTAAGTGACATTATTATGCCTATTTTACATATGAGGAAACTGAGGCAGAGAATAAGTTTGTCAAGCAAAAATAAACCAAAAAACACCATCACCATTTATTAGGGTTCATGAATGCAGGTTTCACAGGCCAGGTTTGTTTAGGTAAGGGTGCGTTTGAGTGCCATTCCTTTGATATAACAAAACATAAATATCATCTTTGATTATACCTAAGTAGTGAAGGGCAAAGACAAATTAAGTAAAATACATATTGACTTAAGACCACCAAACCTATATCTTTGGGAAGGAATTCCCCCCCCCCCCCATGAGTGATCCAGTTTGGCTATCGCTATTCACTGTAGTGTAAGGATGACCTTATGATGGTGATGTTTATGAGTGTTGTGATTGTTTTGTTCCTATGTGTCCGCCCAGACTCTGTCACTACCTGTGCCATGTCCAGAAGGTCACATCATCATACTGACTCTCATTTTCCCAACTGTAAAAAATTGGCCCTAAGATTCCAACATTCCCAGAAGCTACACTGGCAACAGGGTAGAGCCAAGCAACTGTTTACAAACTAATCATGAAGGTGATAAGGAAAAAATGGGCCATTTTTAATGACAAAGACTCAGTCTTGCATTCCAGCCTCTCTGAAGGGAGAACAACACAGGTAGACAGCAGAGAGGAAAAAGCCCATATAAAAGCTTAATAATAACAATAACCAAAAAAAGGCAGTCTTGAAGCATCATGGCACTAAAAGCTCATTAAGATCTCTGTCCCAGCTATTACACTCCTAATTGAACAGTTACACAAATAGACATACAATACAATCCTGACTCTAATTAAGGCTCCAACCTCAGAATCTAGTAAAATTTTGTACAGCTCTCACTCCCCCTCTAAAGAGCTGTTCTCAGCAAGCTCTGGGAAGGGAAGCTGTCCTGTGATGACTTCACTGAAATAACATGAAAACTCATACAAAGTGCTTCTTTTTGTTTCTTTCCCAAAATACACTTCCCTCTCTCAACTTATTTCCTTTAGCTTTGGGAGTTTGGCCTTTTGATGGGAAAGGATGCAATTTGCCAGCTCCAGTAGTGTCTATGGTGTCTGCCATATTTCTTTCTATGTTTTTCTTCAGTACCCTCCATCAGTGCCTTGATCCACAATACTGTGGGTCTAAGATAGTCTTTTTTTTTTTTTTCCTTTTCAAGACAGGGTGTTGCTCTGTCACCCAGGCTAGAGTGCGGTGTCATGATCATAACTCACTGCAGCCTCGAACTCCTGGGCTCAAAAGATCCTCCCACCTCAGCCTCCTGAGTACCTGGGTTACAGGAACATGTAACCTCACGCATCTAATTTTTAAATTTTTTTATAGAGACAAGGTCTCACTGTGTTATCCAAGCTGGTCTCAAACTCCTGGGCTCAAGTGATCCTCCTGTCTGAGCCTCCCAAAGTGCTAGGATTACAGGCAAGAGCCACTGCGCCCAGCCTGAGATAGTCGTGTCTGATACTCTCAGGCTGGGCTCTCTCTTTATTAGGTAATTGACTTCCTTGTCTAAATATGAGTTTTACTTTCTCTTGCCCGCTTTTGCTTGCCCACATATATATCCAAGCTAAAGATCTTAACAGATAAACAGCTTGGGGGTTCTCTGAGCTTTTTCCCCCCTTTACTCGTGTCCTTTTCCCTTTGAGGGAAGAGGGATGCCATTACCCACAAGAGATAACCTTGTGAGAAGGAATGAAAACCAAGGGCTGCATTTGAATCATAGAGAAGCCATTGAGTTAGAAAATTCTAAAGGGGGATAAAGGGGGTTCCAGATGTGTACGCAGCAGATATTCATCAATCTCCTGTTTGCTGTCCCTCAGCTAACCACCATCGGTGTTCATGGAGGTTAGGATATCCATCCCAGTGGGAGCCAAGATACAATCTGGAGCAAATGTATTTGAACTTCAAGTTGACCACCTTCATGGATTATTTTTTTTCCATTGTAAAACTGAGGACCTCTCTTGAGGCAGGTCAAATACCTATTGAGGAGAGCCCAGGGACCTGCAATATCTTTAGAACTTTCTGTCCCCTTAAATCTGAATGATGTGGCCTTCCTCAGGGCCACTTAAGTGGAGGAGAGTTTAACACACCAGGATACTTAATGTTAAATTTCATAAAAAGAAAGGCAGTTTAGAAAGATGCCTTAGTCCTTGGATTTTTTTTTTTTTTTTGAGTTGGGGTCTCCCTCTGTCACCCAGACTAGAGTGCAATGGCCCAATGACAGCTACCATGACCTCGACTCCCTGGGTTCAGGTGATCCTTCCACCTCAGCCTGACGGTTAGGGGGCTACAGGTACACACCACCATGCCTGGCTATTTTTAAAAATTTTTTTGTACAGACGAAGTCTTGCTCCATTGTCTAGGTTGGTCTCAAAATCAAAATTGCCTGGGCTCAAGCAATCCTCTTGCCTTTGCTTCCCAAAGTGCTGGGATTACAGTCGTGAGCCACCATACCTGGCCTGGAAATTTTTCTAAAAAATATTTTTAACACATTTAAAATGAAGAATGAGCCGGGCACAGTAGTACATGCCTGTAATTCCAGCTACTTGAAAAGCAGAGGTGGGAGGATCACGTGAGCCCAGGAGTTCGAGTCCTGGGCAAAATGGTGAGCTCCTCATTTCTAAAAAAAATAAGTTAGCTGGGCCTGGTGACACCTGCCTATAGTCCTAGCTATTTGGGTGACTGAGACAGGATGATCACTTGAGCTCAGGAGTTCGAGGCTGCAGTGAGCTATGATTGGGCCATTGAACTCTAGCCTGGGTCACAGAGTGAAAAAAATAAAAATAACAAAATAAAGAGACAGTCTAGTACGTGCCTGTTTACACTGGATGTTGGGTCAGATGTACTTTATTTGCCTCAGAAGTTTTGACTGAGAGCCTTTATTACTGAAAGCTTGAGGTTTGGCACAGTCTCGAGGGTGTCAAGTTTCTCGCAACTTTTGACCTTATGATGTGCACTTAGATTTTCCATTGATGAGCAAAGTCTGCATCTGCTATTAGAGAAATGACTATACTCTCTTGGATTGGTTTGTAGGGCAAACTAAAACCAGTGATCAACACATTTGGAATGGTTTGAGAACACAGATTTGGTTTCAGGCCCCATCTCAAGGTTCTAATGGTTGTCTGAACTTGACTCATCTGATCTCAATCCGGACCATTGAATCAGCAACTCAAAGCTCGAAGCTTCAAGAGGGAAGACTCCTGCCTGACATTTCTGGTCATGCCAGCTTCCCATCAGGCCAGCCACATTCGATGAAATGTCCTTGGGCATTTTGGCACGTCCAGTTCTGTTCCACGTCCAGGTTGTGGTTTCTTTGAAAGTCGTCGGTGTAGGTAGTGGTAGCTGCATGGAAACAGGCCACGAAGCTCCAAGGCTTTCAGGGCAGGATCCGCCACAGGGCCAAGGGGGCGGGGAACTCCAGCGTTTGCACCCCTCAGCCCGTTTGCTGCGTCCTCCTGGAGGAGAGGTCAATTCAGCAGGAATAACTGGATTTCACTGGGAACACCCCACAGAAATAAAGCATTCCCCACCCACCGCATTCCGGTGAGTCTTCAACCTTCGTGTGGGCAAATCACCTTGGAAGCTTGCTAGATTGAAATTCAGACCCGGTAGGTCTGGAGTGGAGCCTAGCATGCTGCACATCTCACAAGGTCCCAGGTGGTGCTGATGCTCCTGGTCTGTGAACCACATTTTGAGCCCCAAGGCCCAGCACACGAAGTCATGCCAAGGGTCAGGAACACAGAGCTGAAAAGCAGGAATCAAGGCCACGGTCCCTCGGGTGTCATCTCTGAGTGACAGGCAGGTGAGCAGTTGCCATTCCACACGTGCTCCCGGCAGTCACTGGGGTGGACATAGCCTGTGAAGCCCTGAACTGGGCCTTAGAGGTGAGGAGGTGAGCAAGTCAGGAAGCCAGAAAAGGAGTGTCTCTGGCAGTGGCAAGTGTCTCGGTGCAGAGAGAAGGCAAGCATCAGCTCGAGTTTCCGTGGAGCAAACACCTAAGAAACTGCCCAGTTCATTCCAAGCCCCCAGAAGAAAAAAATAATGAAGGATGTGAAAGTACAGAATGTACCTGTGGCAAGCAGGCAATTGCTCCCATCCAAGGGCACCAGGCCTCCTTTCTACCGCACGATGTAATTAGAGTGCCTGAGACGTGCAGCCGGGAGAAGCACCAAGCTGAGGGTATTGTGAGCCTGCTGAGGCTGTGAAAACGTCGCTCCTTCCCAGTCTCAGCCCTCGTCTTTCATTTCTTGTGGACTGACCAAACTGGGATTTTGCTTTTCTGTGTGTGTGTGTGTGTTTTCTTTCTTTTCAATGAATCTGAAAACTCAGAGCAAAACCCAGGCCAGTGGCTCGATTTCCCCAGGCTCTTTCCTATCCTTCCTGCTGCAGCCCTCTCCCACCATCCTTCCCTCCCAGAAATGAGGCCCTTGGACACCAAACGCACCGCAGACCTTTTCCCCACACTTGAGCACCTCCCTGGCCTATCAGACTTTCTAATTCAGAGTGAGAAGGTCCAGACGTGGCAATGCAGTCCTTTCTTGACCTTGCCACTAACCACTAGGGAGGCCCAGAACATGTCTTGCCATAATAGGAATAATAATAACGACAACTTGCTTAGAAATGTGCACAGCTATCACCCCCAAGCCTTCTCCCTAGCCTGGCAAGTAATTAGGGCAGGTACTCACATTCCTATTCCCATCTGGCAGGTAGAAAAACGGAGGCCCAGGGAACCACAGCTCATAAGTGGTGAAGAAAGTCCGTGAACCCAGTGTTCTGACTCTCCATAGTAACACTGTGTCCTGGCCACAGGCAGCTAGCCCTGCAATCATCTTCAATTAATCCTCATGGCAACCCAGACTCCAAAAAGGAAACTGAGGCTTAGAAAGGCCCAGGTACTTTCCTGAGGTCAGTGAATTCCAAAACTGGGCTGCAAACCCCGCTTTGTCTAGTCCCAGAGTCCCCTTACCCTGAAACCGAGTAGTACTTGTATCACCCACAGGCCTCTGCATCACCTCCCTGGTGCTGACTTTCTCATCAGAAACGGAAGGACTGTCTGTGATCTCTTAAGATCTGCTCTCACCTGTAGGATCCTGTGATCCTGTCATTTTGCCTCAGAAACCAGAGTTCTTTGCTGCCAGCTTCTATTCAGTGCTAATCACTCTGCTTAATTATGTTGAACTCCGAGTGTGTTTTACCACAGCTGTCAACACACTGGAGTTTGTTACGCTGCCGAGGCTGATAGCTGGATGGTCGCACCTGTTTGCCATTTTGCAGGGCATGTGTGGCAGCCAGGCAGCCCTTTGCCTTGGCTGTGTGCTCCCAGGTTGCGTCTTGATGCCAGCTGAGTTCCTCTGTTTGTACTGGAAAGGAGCAGGCATACCTTCAGCTGCAAATACCTGGAAAGCAGCATCAGTCACCTTTGGCTGAGTGTAAGCTGCTTGGTTGTGTTCCAAAGCCTGGCATGTTGTGTTGTGTCGATGGGGTGTTCAAGGTGGAGAGGGCAGAGATGTCTTAAGCATTTACTTGGTTTCTCCATAGTGACTTCACTTGCTGGGGAGGTGCCATGTTCTCTAGAAAGCGTTCCCTGACGTGTTCTGTCTGCCTTCACACTTCACCACGTGCCCTGAATTTTCATCCATCATAGCCCTTGTCCCACTGTAATGATAATGTCTCTCATCCTTCTGGCTGGCCCACCAGCCTGCAAGGACCTTGAAGGCACCAGCTACACATCATTCGACGCTGGAGACTCTCCCACTCCATGTTGATTGAATGAAGAGTGGAGGAAGGAAGGAAGCCAAGGAGGCCGTTGCTGTGTTCATCCTTCCAGTGTTCTACATACAGATGAGAAACAAGATGTTCCTTTGTCTTTCTGACATTCTCCCATTATTTCTCATCTTTCCTCTCCAGATAGACTTGCTCATGTTTACCCAATTGCCCAGTCTCTCCTCTGAGCCTTCTCTAAAACCAATCTGCCTCTAGCACAGGACCCCTTCTCCCCCCTTTTCCTTACCCACACACTGCTTGGCGGGCCAGGTTCCATCTCTGAAGCAAAGCTAAAACTCTGCTCGTTCAGGAGGTGTTCTCTGGCCAGAAAACAGGCAGCATTTTCTCTCTTGCCCTATTTGACATGTGCTTTCCAGGACTTGTCTGAATTCTCATTTTTCTCCCTTAATCCAAACACAATATAAAGATTTTTTTTTTCAAGTTATAAAAGTATGAATTCATTTGCATCAGTGACTTTTCTGAAATCTGGCTTGTCCTGCTAATATATCTCTTTTAATTTTTAATTTTAAATTCAGGGGGTACACATGTGTTCGCTACATGGACATATTGTGTAGGGTGGGGATTGGGTCTCAGGAGGCCCATTCCTGAGATAGATAACATTGTGCCCCGTAGGGAGTTTCTGAACCCTAATCCCCTCCCTCCTTCCCACTTATTGGTGTCCTCAGCGTATTATTTCCATCTTATTGACCATTTAGCTCCCATATACGAGTGAGAACATGCGGTGTTTGGTTTTCTGTTTGAGTCAGTTTACTCAGGATGATGGTCTCCAGCTCCATCCATGTTGCTGCAAAGGACATGATTTCATTCTCTTTTATGGTTGTGTAGTATTCCAAGGTGTATAGATACCACATTTCCTTTATCCACTGATTGGTTAATGGGCATTTGGGTTGATTCTACATCTTTGAATTGTGAATTATGTGGCTAATATTTTTATAACATCTAAGAATCCTTCTCATTAAAAAATACAAATAAAGAAAAATGATTCTAAGCTGGGTGCAATGGCTGGCTCACACCTGTAATTCCAGCACTGTGGGAGGTGGAGGCGAGAAGTTTGTCTGAGCCCAGGGGTTCGATACCAGTCTTGGTGAGACCTTGTCTCTACAATAAATCAAAATAATTAGCTGGGCATGGTGGCCCATGCCTGTGGTTCCAGCTACTTGAAAGGCTGAGGTGGAAGGATCACCTGAGCCCAGCAGGTCGAGCCACGATAGCCATGAGTGTGCCACTGTACTCCAGCCTGGGCATCAGAGTGAGACTCTGACTCAAAAATTTTTAAAAAGATTCTAGAAATTAGGAATAGATCTCACCTCTTCTATTCAGAAGATCTGCTACCAGACTTCAAATCTCAGTAGGTGACTGGCTGACCAAGAAACCTGACAAGGAAAATTCCACCAGGCATCATTGCTGAGGGTGGTGAGAAAGAAACACAGGACGCTACTTCACAGTGGCCTCAACTATGCCAGGAAGGTCATTTTGCCTGAGCTTTGGTTATCATCTCCCAAGTTTTTCTTCCCCACATCGTTAGTTTCCCCAGGTGGTGGCGATGCTCTCCAGACCTACCCAGGGCCATGGTTGCTGAGGAGGGATCAGCAGGCCCATGTTTAACTTGAGCATTCAAGATCCCTTGGTATTGATGAGGGTTCAGAGTCCCAGGCCTTTCATCATGATTCCTAATTCAGTGTCTGTGGTGTTCGCCCCCAAAATCTGCATTTTATTTAGTGTTAGTTTTCAATGTAATGCATGAGCAAGGTTTTATTTGTTTTTGTTTTATAAGCAAAGGAGTAAACAGTGTAGTATAAGACATGGTATATTTGTCCTCTGGTACTGAAGTCAAATTTTACCTGCCTGATGGGAGGGTCATAGCAGATAAACTCAGACATGATTTCTGCTCTTGCCATCCTCCTTCATAAGTAGATGATTAAATCTGACTAGTTTCACCAGGTGGAATTAATTTTACTGCACCGGTCCTTAACTTTTCAGGGGAGGGGAGAGTGGGAAAGTGTCAAAGACCCCTTAACAAAATCTGGTAAAAGCCCAAAGATCTTCAGCCCATACTCAGATTCCTTTGGAGGTCGTGATAGGGGGCCCATATATGTCAATGAAAAATCTTGCCCATGACAAGACTTACCTCCCCAACATGGCTGCTTGTAGCTACAGAGAACAGGAGCATCTGGGAATGAGTCAAGCATGATGCAGACACCCATGCAATTTGTCATGTGGTTTCCATATTATCATAAAAGTGGACCCTAAGCTTTAGCCGCTCTGCTAACCTATGTCTCTCCCTCTTGTTAGCAACATGAAAGAGCAGGAGACATCTCATTCCTTTGATACCTGGTGCTCCAAGAAACTTTAAAGTACAGATTTCTCCCACATCTTACTAAATGGCTGTGTCTGCCAGTGCGTTGTATGCAGACTCATAAAGCAGGCAGTGCTAAGAGTATGGTCAGCCACACAGACAAACAAGGTCGTTAGCTCTGCCTTGGCCACTGAGCCTGAGTCAGCTACTTTGAGTTACTGTGAGATGCTCACACCTGCCACCAGCATCTTTCCAGACCTGTTGAGCAGGGGCAGGCATAGAACTTTGGAAGGAAAACCCCTCATTGCTATGTTGGGTGAGTCTCGGTTTGGGAGTAGGGCTGGTTCCACAATTGATTTTCTTCTGGAAAAGAAGAGTGCCAATATTTTAACTACCAGAATATTGTTGGTGCCTCGACCTCTACACTTGGCAGGTTTAAACATCAAATTCTTCATCACCTGCAAGTAATTGAAAGATGCCAAATGCCTTTAGCTAGAGTCTACTTGGAGAGACCAATATCACATGCTAATGCTAGTGTTTTTAGGGATAATCATCATAAGCGTTTGTTATTTATGTACTTCTGTTGCTAGGAGGTTTAGCTGAAGTGCTACAAGTTGCTAATTTTGTTTCTGATCGCCACCAAAGGGCACATGGAGCCATATGCTCATGCGTGTACTGTGGGCTCTGGTTTATTTTCTTCTAGTGTTTTGGGCATCATCCCACCTAAATAGTTCTGTGTGTAGCATTTTATAGTTTCTGTTTGTCATCAATAACAAACAATCTTTCTACTTGGAAGGTCTAATACAAAAAAGCAACACTGAGAGCAGACAGGAACAGAGATTGCTTCAGGGCCAGTGGCTATTATGTCTAACTAATAATAATAATTATCAGAGTTTGTGTTTGTATATGTATTCCACCTCATCATTTATATAAAACGTTTCCTTCTTTTCTCACACTTAGTCTTCGCTGGAGCCTTGTGCAGTAGGTTTTAAAGTCATTCTATTTCCAGTTGAAAAAACTGCGAAATCACAATCCTAGGATGGTAAAAAAAAAGGTGTAATATTGCCCACCCAATATGGACAACAACTGAGATTTGAATGCAAGACTATCTGACTCCAAGTTCAGTGTTCTTCCATTTCTTCCTATGTTTACATTTTCCTGAAGTTCAACTAATTAATGAATGGCATGGTTGCCCAGGCTGGGCTGTAATGACTGGAATATTCATGGAACCTTGTGGCTAACTCCCTGTACTCTTGTATCAAGGCCTGTCCAGAGCCAGTTTCCAGACTCCAAAGGATGTCATGAGATGTTTTAATCGCTACCTTCTCCTTTCTCTTTGAAGTCTTCTTGTTGGCAATGGTACAGCCATTTGTTACGCACCCAATTAAGTCAGCACTCTTGTAGTCTTTTGTAGAATGTAGAAACTTCTCGTTTTATGCCTTGTGACTCTGCTTCATGGAGCCGACAAGAGAGATGGCGGAAAAGGTTACAGTCACTCCATTCCTCTATTATCATCTTCTGCTGAGAGCTTATCACTAATTTTGGTGTCAGAGCAACAGTCATTTGGAGGCCTTGTGAAAGCCTATATACTCCCCAGTGATGCAGACAGCCCCCCTGACCTTTGCGGCTGGAGATAATGGCTAAGGCTGTTGCACAGTGACCTTTAGGCCAAGAGTGGGTGGCAGCACTTTCTCTTCTATGACATTCATTTTGCTTTGCCTCTGTTTGTATTTTTAATTGGAAGCATGTACTGTGTGGATCTGCCTGGTTCTCCCCCACGCCCTGAACTCTGAGCAGAAAGATTGTGTCTGGCTGGCTCTTGTTATAAAGGAATGCTCTCGATGCTAAGCTGGGGGTCATTACTAATTGCCACAGTTACAGACACAAAGGATATTACCGGCGACCTTTCAGAGGGAGATGCTGTCAGCAGAAGAGGGCCTTTGTCCCACCTGGGCCAGTCCACATTTCCTTCTTATATTCCTTTCACCCCTAGATCCTATGAGATAAATTAGGCCCTTGGATTTTTTTTTTAAGTGGCATGTTTTATTGCACCAGAAATCTTGTTATCTAAGAGAAACCACAGCCGTTTAGGCCATTTTTTCAAGCTCCAAATCCAGTTCGTGTCCTCTATGATACTTTTCTGCTGCAGACTCACCCAGCATCCTTCATTTCTCTTCCAGGCTGCAGACATCTCAAGCCTATTCCAAAGAGCCTATCATTTATTCTATTTAGTTCTTTATTATTTGCTAACTTGATAATGTTCCCAAATGGCTTTCTGAGTATTCATTCTGTTTCTCAGACAGATTTTTTTTGTTGTTTTTTTTTTACTGCTCATCGAAGGGAAGTTGACCATAAAAATTCCATAAGCACTTGCTATGCACCAGGCCCTGTGGTAGGTGTTCGTGTATACAGCTCCATTTAGCCCTCACACAAACCTGCAAGCTAGGTGTTGTTACCTTCATTTTATAGATACCGGGCTAGAGCTTATAGGCACTATGACCTTTACAAACTTTCCAAGGGTCACACACGGCTGTTGAGCAGGTGGGCTGCAATGCTGCACTGTCATGCCATCAACTGCCAAGGCTGCCGTTGGACGCTCGTTGGTGAAGGGAGGGAGGAGGTTCAAAGCATGTATGACGATAGCTTGGTAGCCCCCAGACACGGATTACCTTACCCTCATATCATCCACCCCACAGTGCCAGGCATATTGCTGGTGTTCAGTAAGGACACCCATGGTGGTCTCCTTAAACATGAGGCTCTTGGCAGAATCATGTAGGGACAGGCCCCTGTGCCGAGGTTCAAGCACTGCTATACAGCCAGGTGGTGGGGGGGGTGTCCCTCTGAGAGGGATAGCGGGGATTGTGAAATCGGAAAAATGCCCCAGTGGTGTTGCTTGTTCCTCAGCTCACTCAGCAAATACTTAACAACATGGGCACATGCGGGTACCTGGGGGAAATTGACAGGGAATGTGGCCATTAGAGTTCTGACCCTAGGGGAGTTGAGACATTGTCAGGATGCCCATTCTCCTTCCTCAGACCCACCCAATGATCCAGAAGAAAAGTTCTCAGAACTTAGATCTGGTAGGTAGAGCGACCTTTTTAACAAAAGTTGGAGGAAATAAAACTGTTGTGGAAGAAAAAAAGTCTCCCTCCCCCTCACACACCACATTGCCATAAGCCAAATCCACAGAATTGTCTTTAATAAAGGACAACTTATAATAAATGCCAAGTAATAACTGCCAAGACTTACTTCCTTTCGCTATTCAAAATTGCTTTTCATTTGTAGGTTTTCTCCCCCTTTGAGCTGTATGATTTGGACAGCCTGGGAGCGACAACACCCCAGAACCCTGGTGTCTCAGACTTTCCCCCACACTCCAGCACATGGGTGCCAACACCCCCAACCTACCAAGGCCTCTCACCCTCATGCCCGGGGCTCTGGTGTACCAGAGGGGCAGGGCAGCCCTGCCTTCTTCCTGGGCAGGGGGAACCACGTGTCCACATGGCAGGAGCCATACCTAAGATGGTCGAAGGGAACGGCGAGGTGCCATCACCCTAGAAGAACACTGTGCTTTTATGTTCTGCCGACGTTTGAGATCCATCTCCAGCTCAGAAATTGCCATGCTACCATGTCCAGGATTATGGGGGTTTTGTATTTCCGTGTATATATGTATGTGCATTGTTGCACCTGAGGACTCAAGCTGTGGGGCTAGCTGGGAGTTTGGTCCACCTCTTGGAGCACTTAACTAGAAACCTGACAACAGCAATATGTGGCCGCTTTTGTTTGAACCACATCTTCACACCCACTCACTCAGCAACACACTGAATGAAATGCGCTCCGTTGCTTTGTGTGGGGGAAAAAGAATGAAAATAATGGCCATTCAGGCAAAATAGGGCTTTTTGGTGCTTTTCAGAAAGCAGTCTTGTTTTCATTGTTGTCCCTGTGTTCACATAATGGCCTTATCCTTGTCTTTCTTGGAAACATGCTCGAAGCAAGGAAAACATCTCACCCTGCACACAGATGAATACACGCTCTTAAGGTGATCAGGAGGGAGGACATGGCCTGGGAAGAGGCCGGATCTGGTGTTGAGAGGGCTTCCTGCTCAGAGCAAGGCCCTGGGCAGGTGACTGGGCAAGGGCAGGACTTGCTGGAAACCTGCTCTGCTCTGTCTTGCAGGGCCTGGAGAGGGGTAAACATGGCTGGCACGGTCATCACTGTTTTTGTGCATGTGTACTGGGCACTTACTGTGCGCCGGGCATAGCGTGGGTGTCTCTCATGCCCCTCTTCCTTAGCCCTCTGAGGAGGATATCATTATTATCCCCATTTAGTCTTTTATTTTTACTTATTGATTTTTTGAAGACAGAGTCTTGCTTATGGCCCAGGCTGGAGTACAGTGGCATGATCATACTCATTACAGCCTCAAACTTCTGGGTTCAAGCAATCCTCCTGTCTCAATCTCCTGAGAAGATAGCATATAATTATGTGTCACCACTCCTGGCTTACTTTCTATTTTTTGTAGAGATAAGGTCTCACTCTGTTGTCCAGGCTGGTCTTGAACTCCTGGCCTTAAGCAGTCCTCCCACTTTGGCCTCCCAAAGTGCTGGGATTATAAGCATGAGTGACTGCACCTGGCCTATTATCTGCATTTTAGAGATGAGAAACCGTAAGTCTAGAAAGGTCAAGTAACCTCCCCAGTATCACTCACCCGGGAAGTGATGGAGTCAGGATTCAAATCCAGGTACCATCTGACACCACACCAACATCTTAAATACCACCCTCAGATCCTCAGAATCAAACCTCCCATGCTTGCGAATTAGAAAGGATAGCTTATGGATGAGGATGGGAGGGATACTTTGGGAACTGTCCCAAAGAGGGTTGCTCAATTGCTGGCTCATCTTGGTGATGGGGGAGCTGCATGCCATTTCAGTACTGAATGTGTGAGAGGCAGGATGAGTGAGGGCGTCAGTCTGGATTCAGGTTTGGGTGTCCTGGGACCAGCTCCGTGAACACAGCCTGTTCACCACCCCTCCCTGGGTTTTGGCCGCCAGTGCTGAAGCTATCCCCTGGCCTTGTTAAAGTGAGCACTGGGCTA
The DNA here is from genome assembly GCA_963574415.1 of Tarsius wallacei. Classification (NCBI taxonomy): domain Eukaryota; kingdom Metazoa; phylum Chordata; class Mammalia; order Primates; family Tarsiidae; genus Tarsius; species Tarsius wallacei. The sequence continues at coordinate 35,324 of CAUYQG010178692.1, read as the reverse complement.
GAAAATCATCAGAGTCCTCCTGGCAATCCAGTTCCCAGCTCCTGCACCTCTCCAAGTAGCCCTCTGCGTGTTGACATCTGGTTAAGTGCTCACTTCTGTTTTTCTCAATGACAGGAAACCCACTGGGGTTACAAGGGCCTTTGAGAGCCCGCCTCACTAGCCCTGAAGAGATTCTTGCCTTTATGTGCACCATGTATTCTGTGCCCTCTCCTCCTGCCATCCCCTCTAGGTCCAGTTGAAATCTCACCTCCTCAGCAAGACCCTCCTTGTGTATATCTTTCCCCAGCTCCACATTCAGGGACTTCACAATGGTCTCTTCAATCAGTCATCACAGGGAGTATTTACACCACAGTCATTGGCAAACACTATGGACCAGGCCTTTGTTATTGTTGCTATTGCTGTTGTTCGGAGAGCTGGTTTATCAGCACACTGCTGCTCATACCTAGTGCCCCACCACTCATTTGGCCCCAACTGTTTAACACCCCACTCTGGCCATTTTTTCATCCTGTGCCTGTGCTCATCTCTCTATGGAGACTGTAGGAGGATCAAGGAATTCCCTGTAGCTTCGTGGCATCTTCAGGCTACGTCATAAACAGCAAGTGCTCTCCAGTGTCTGTCAATGTTGCTCATTCATCCGTTTGAGGTATACGTTTTCTCTAGAAGTTTTTGGGTGATATCCAGTTGGTTGAAATCGAATCTTTCAACTAGCCACTTGTCACCCATTTGTTCATTCATCCATGTATTCATACCAATGAGCATTTACTATGTGTTCAAGGGTGGGGTACTTAGAGGTACATACAACAAAGGAGGTGTCTGCCCTGAGGGAACTCACATTCTAGTCAGGAGAAACAAATAAATAAGTCAACAAATCAACTAGCTACTTTTACCTGATCTCAAACCAGGTGAAGTGGGGACCAAAATGAGGCCCAAACTTTACGTATACAATGACCACTTGTATACCTAACCCTGAATTGTACCCCACATCTTTAAAAAAAAAAAAAGCTACTGTCTGACAACAGAAAAAAATAACCTAGAAGTCTGGAATAAAAGAGCTGGGGTTGAGTGGTGCACAGGCTCAGATTAGGAGGTGTACTGTTTTGCTGTTGCTGCTGTAACAAATTATTACTTTCTTTTTTTGTTGTTTATTTTTGGCTTAGAACAATACAATGTATTCTCTTACGGTTCTGGAGGTCACGAATCTAAAATGGGTTGGTAGGCCTGTGTTCTTTCTGGAAGCGCTAGGGAAGAACGTGCCCTTGCCTTTCCTAACTTCTGGAGGCCGCTTGCATTCCTTAGCTCATGGTCCTGCCTTCTCTCCAACCTCTGCTTCTGTCAACAGATCTCCTTCTCTGACTCGGACACCCTTCCTCCCTCTTTTTCCATGAAAAGAACACTGTGATTGTATATTGGGTTCATGTGGATAACCTATGTGAAACACTTTGTCCTGTTTGAAAAGTCTCTTTGGCCACGTCAGGTCGCATATTCACAGGTTCCAGGGATTCAGAGGTAATATCTTTGGGGCCCTTATTCTGCCACCACAGAGGTAAGGGAAGTCCCCTCTGAAGAGGTGACATTTGAGATGAGAACCAAATGACAAAAACATGTGAAGGGAGCAGCCTGAAAAGAGCCTGGGCCTGGCACCATCCTGGAGTATCTGAGAAGACCGGCCTGACTGAAGTGAGCAGCCAGAGGGAGGATGGAAAGGGAGGCAGGGGCCAGGCACCTCAGCATGGCAGGGACCAGATCGGGAGCATGGATTTCATTCTGAGCATGATGGGATGTGAGCAGAGGGCTCGAGGGTTGTCATTTCACTGGGTTAATTTGCACCTGGATAGAAGCGACTTCTCTGGTAGCAGTCTTGAGCAGCACCGTCCGTGGAAGTAGAATGTAGCTGCACATGCAATTGTCAATGTTCTGATAGCTGCATGCTAAAAAAAGAAAAAGAAACAGGTGAGATGAATCTTAAAAAAAAGTTTTACTTAACCCACTATATCCAAAGTATTATAATTTCAACATGCAATCAATATAAAACACTGTTAATGAGATGTTTTGCATTTTCTGTACCACATCTTTAACACTCAGTCTGTTTTATACCTCAAGCACACCTCAGTTTGGATAGCCGAATTCCAGGTGCTCAGCAGCCACACCTAGACAGTGCGTGTCTAGGCACTGTTCTCAGAGTCCTGTGCAAAGTCTACTTAGGCAGTGTTTGAAAAAGCAGTGAACAGTGGGTTGTCACCAAGAATGTGGGCCACCTGTCACTCCCATCAGCCATCTCCAACTTCAGAGACTCTGAGTAGGCCACAGGAAGTAGAGGACAGAACAGCAGATTCTAGAAAGTAATGTGGGACTGAGCCCCAGATCCTGATTGGACTCTTGCCTGGCTGCAGCTTCTAAGAAACACACTGTCTCTATCCACTTCATTGGTCTTTAAATTCACCTGTGTGTTCACTCTCATTCCTTTAATGCCCTAAGGGAGTTTTAGCCAATGCCAGATTTTCCCTATTGCTTTATAGACAGGGCCATTTATTCAACTCATTATACCAATATTACTGAAAACAAGGGCAGAGGTCAAAAACAGGAAAAATTCAATGAAACAATGACTGGGTATCAGTTGCTAGGGCAAGAAGGATATTCCAGGCATTTCCAAGCCTTACCCATGCTCTCTTGAGCTCTTGCTGTGACCCTGATATTAACCACAAAAGTCTAGCCCCAAAAGCTTAGTACCGAAAGAACACCGTGTGCATCCATTTAGATTTTTACAGTGATATTAAAAGGTTTATGAAACAGAAAATAAAGATCTGAATTAGATATTTAGGTCATGGTGGTTTGCATAAAGGCTAGCTTATGAGAAGCATATTCAATACTGTATGAGACAATAAAAATAACAGCAGCGTTTATTAGAATATCCTATTTAGAACCATCAATCTATGCCACACTCGGCTTTCAGGAGAAGGGCTGGCACCAAGTTTGCTTCTGCTCATAGACTTGGTGGGCTGACATCTCAACCCTGTCATCCAGGAAGTGGGTACCAGCATCCTCATCAAAAGACAGCTTGACCATCTTGATATGTAATGACAAAAGCTCTAATATGCAAAGACAGAGGTGCCTTCTGTGAGTGCTTTGGGGCTTTAAGGATCAAATTACTAGTGGCTCTAATTAGTGTCCCTGCAATCTGGAGCAATCTATATCTGCATTACAAAAAGGGGTGATAACACATTAGCACAAGTCCTTCCTGTATGAGTTTTCTGAAATTATAAGGATGTAATAGTGGTGGGTGGTGAGGGGGAAGCAGTTATGATACAGAAACCTGTTGCTTTGCAAATCAGTAGTGCCCATTGCTTTGTTAAACTCTGGTGTGTCCATGTGGCTCCTTGAGTTATGACCGCCATGTTTCCTAGCTTTGACCCCCTCCCTACCTTGGGGAGGTGAACCTCTCTCTCTAGCTCTCTCTCTCTCTCTCTCTCCAATTTACTTTCTAAATAAAGTATATTTTCCAATCTAAAAAAAAAAAATCACTGGCGATCTTTGCAATCAGCTGATTAACAAATATTTATACAGTACCTATCAAGTGTTATACTCTTTGGGGGTGCTTAAGAAGCACAAAGTTCCTACTTTCCAGAGGCTTAAGATATAGTTAGGAAAAAAATAACTAAGCAATGATAAATAATAGTACATGCACCAATGTGGTTCTGGCCTGGGAATGAGTAGACCAGTTCTGCCACTAACTCAGTCACATATGATTGGTGCTGTCTTTAGTGAAGTCATTGCTTGGCAGGGACAATAGCCATTGGACTGCTCAAGACTTGTTTCCTTAGGACAGGTCACTTTACCTCTCCAGACCTCAGGATCTTTTTCTAGAAATTGGGAGAGCTTGAATGGATCATTCTGGTGGTAATATTAAGAATAGCTTCATATAGTGAGATCTACCTTTGTGTTGATTGTGCTAAGTACTTAGTACTAAGTGAAGTACTTAGGAACTAAGTGAATCAAATCATCTATTTCTAAAGCAAACTCAACTAGGAGATGGGTTGTGTTAGTCCCAATTTACAAATGAGAATGCTGAGACTTAGGTTAAGTAACTTACCCCAATCAAAGAACATTGGCTAATGCCAGAGCTGAGATTCAATAGCAAGACTTTGAATCTGTAAAGCTTGGGATCCATACCCCTGAGGCCCATCCCAGCTATAACATTCTGTAGTTCTGGGGACCTTAATGAATCATTGGAAGATTTTTGGGGGGAACAAAAAAGGGTAACCTTTTATTATGATGGGGGAAGCCATATTGTGGTAAATAAGGACAAGGCATTAGCAGAACTTCTGAGAGGAGAAACCTATTATCAGACTGTGGCTCCAAGAATTCAAAACCTAACTCTATCAGAAAACCATGATGCTGCAGTTCAATATCTCTTTCTGGGACACACTGATCAATCCATGCTGATACCTCAATTTGTGATAACATAGCAATGGTCATTGAGCAAGTGCACCTTCAAACAACAGGCAAAGCTGCTCAAAAGGGACTTCAAGGCAGCTGCATGGCAACTAGTCTCACCTTTCAACCTTTTCATTTTATGCCAGTGTTAGCCACATTTGGAGGAGCTGTGAATTTCACTTTAACTATAATGTTTAGTGTGGACATACACTCACACACACACAAATTGGCACCCACAAAGAGTCTTCACTTGGAAACCAGGGTGGGTTTGGTTTCCTTCACTTACGCAACCGATGCCTCACAGGGACACTTTTGTTTAGATGGCTCATTGGCCACAAACCGTTTCATTTTGTGCTGCCCAGTTACCTTGGCTTCCTGAATATTCTTCTGAGCAGCTAGTTCATCTTCTTATCTCAGAGAATCATTTCCCCTCGTGTAGCCCCGGAGTCAATAGCTTTGATACCATCGAGGCAAGAAGGCATCAAACCACCTTTTTTTTTTTTTTTGTAATTGTCTTAGTTGTACTTTTTCATGTCTGTTTCATGAAAAGATGATGTGGTTAGATTCAAGCCGGGCCTTGCTGAGGGTGTCATCTCTGCCTGGGGTTACCCACATCATCACGTGGCTCCTCTTCTTCTGCAGTGTGGTGATCTTATCTTCCTTGCTGCGACCTGCCATAGAGCGCCCAGCTCCTTCCAGCTCTTGTGTGTGCGTGCATGCACACAAGTGTGCAGTCGGCATATGTGGAGGTTTACTCGTGGCAACAGCTTGTCAAATGATACTTCATTCATCTGTGATGGAAACTGACTGGTTGGGGGCCTTTGCTCTACTCTTAGGGAGAACAACAGCAACAAAACTTCATTGGCTTTTCCACTTGGGAACTTGAAGCCAAGTTTTTCTTAAGCAGATGTATTTCAGTTTAGTTGAAGCTGGTCATTCTTTTGTTCCCTCTGTGTTCCAGAAACTGAGCTAGCAACTCCGGGTACAAGGATGAATATGACTGAGTTACTGTCCTTGGGAGATTCTCAATGTAGCCATAGAAAGAATGCCTGTTAACAAATGTTTAGAATTCAACTCAGTAAGGGCTGAAGAGGTGCCGTGAACAGAGTTCTGTGGAAAGACAGGTGAGGGGGACCACGGAAGGGCAGGAGGTTGTGGTAAGCAGCAGGCATTGAACTCCAACTTTAAAGCTAAGTCCAAGTTTGCCAGTAAAAGAGGGGAAAATATCCTGATGGAGGGAACAGCAAAAAACGTAGATGAAGATGGGAACATGTGGGCCATGTTTTGTGTGACCTGAGTAGAGTAGGTGTATCAGGGGGTCTGTAGAAAGGTAAGCTGGGCTGACCCAGCTGAAGAAGGACTTTTTGCATTATCCTGAGATGTTTAGTACTCGGTGTGTGCTTTAAGATTTCATTCGTGAGCACCAGAGACCCAGGAAAATCCAAAGGAGACCTTCATGGACCTTGCCAAAATGAAGAACTTTATCTTCCCCAACAAGACAGGGCCGTGCCTGCCAGTCTCTCTCTGGTTCAGACTTAGCCTTTAGCTTTTTGTTCACTAGTCATTTAACGCTCCAAGAACCTGGCTTGCCATTCTCAGAGTCTTTGACTCCTACTGAAAGAAAAGTGCCCTTAACCCCCACTGACGACTGGAAAGACACATGGGAGGAATCAGTCTTGTATGTCATCTAGCCTTTGGGAAGTCCATGGACACTGAACCATGATGCATAGAACAGAAACTGTTGATTTATGTGGCTGCAGTGGCCACGCTGCAAGGAGAGGGACAGAGCTTTGTACTTGGGAGACATGGTTCTTGTGGTCTATGTGGTCTCTTCCACTCTCATACTGAGTGACCTTGGAGAAGTAATTTCTCTAGGCTCCAATGCCCTCATCTGTAAAATGAGGGAGCTGGACTTTATGGCTGCTAAGCGGCCTCTTCTGCCTTAGCTCTTAATTTTTAGGAAGTTAGACCGGAGAGGACTGACCAGGAAGTGTCTTCACATGGAGGCTCTGAGAATTTTTGCACCTTGAGCAAGGAAAAAAAAAGTCAAGCAGCCGAATGAGGTTGTTCCTTCCTCCATCTCCCTGTAGCAAACAGCAGGTGGGGAGAAAGGGCAGGGAGAAAGGTAAAACCAACTTCCCAACTGAGTAGTTCTTGGGTTTGGACATTTGGGGCATTGTCTTAGGAATGGGACTTCACAGGGGATGCAGGAGGTAAGAAAGGAGGATGGACAGAGAAGGAGGCAGGATGCAGAGGCACAGTTCGAACGAAAACAGCCAGCTCAGGCTCCTCCACTGCCCACCCTTACCCCGCAAATGTGGCAGGCGGGCACTTACCGCCTGTGTATTCCAGGCACCTCAGGCTGTGTGTCTTCATTATTTGCCCTATTTTCAACTTTGAAGGCTGAGAACTTTCCACTAATATTCATTGAGGGTTTCTTCAGCCCCCTTCATTCCAGGCACTGGGTTTGGGTTTTGGATGGACTAACCGTGGCAGCCCAAGGTCTGTGTGGAGGGCGGGGGAACAGTTTGGCTGCAGCACGGGGAGCCTATTCAGACAGAAGGGGCAGTGAAGAGGACTGGGCAAGAGCACGGATTTGGGCATCCTAAGACCTGGTTTCCAGTGCTCACCACTGACCACTGACTCGCTGTACAGCCATCCAAAGTGACTCCATCTCTGCAGATCTCATTTTCTCATCTGTAAAGGGCAGGCCATGGGACGGTGTAGGAGTCTTGTGAGAACCAGCTCGAATAAAGGGCTTAACATTGTGCCCGATGTGTAGTAAGTGTCCCATAAATCATAAGTGGTGGCTTCAAACGTATCTATTATGATTAATGTCTAGAAAAGGAAGATAGAGTCCAAAAGTAGACATTTCTGTCTGCCAAGATGAAGTATTTGGATTCGTTCTACAGCCCGTGGGTAACCAATGAAGGTGTTCCAGCAGGAAGATACTCAAGAAAACATCATCTGGGAAATCTTCACATCATCAATGTGGGGAGCATCGGAGGGAAGGAGAAATGTGGCGAGGAGGCTCTGTCAGTGTCTAAGCAAAGTGAGCTAGGGCCCAGGGAGTGGTGAAGGGAATGGAATGGAAAACACAATTCATGAACTTTAGAAAGGAAGATGGCTGATGAGGAAAGGTTGGCCATTCAGCCTGAGACCCCAGAGGAAAAAGGCAGGATCAAAGATGTGTGGTTTTGTGTGTTTGTTAGTTTGTTTGTTTGTTAGTTAGAGACAGTGTCTCACTCTGTCACCCAGGCCGGAATGCAATGACAGGATCAGAGCTTATTGCAGCCTTGAACTCCTGGACTCAAGTGATCCTCCCACCTCAGCCTCCTGAGTAGCTGGGACTACAGGCATGTACCACCATGCTTGGTGATTTTTTAATTTTTATTGTAGAGATGGAGTCTGACTACATTGCCCAGGCTAGTCTTGAACTCCTGGTCTCGAGTAATCCTCCTGTCTCAGCCTCCCAAAGTGTTGGGATGATAGACATAAGCCACCATACCCAGCAAAGATGTGTTTTGAGGAGGCATCAGTGATAGTTTCGGCTCAAGCTGCAGTGGGAGGGGAGAAGGAACAGTGCTGCTGTCTCTCCTGGGGAGGGCTGCCCTCCAGGGTCACTGGGCTCTACTGGGCGCGTTGACTGGCTCGTACATGTGTGTCCTGCTTTTTCCAAAAAGGTTTGAGATGGTTTTACCCCAGATATAGTGGATGGTTTATACTTTCCTCATAAGTAAAAATGAGCAGAAAAATGATATAACCAAAGACAGGAAGAGATAGAGAATGACAGAGAGTAGGGAATGAGGGCGGAAAATGAATTGACCAAGGCAGGGTCATTAGGCCCAAAATGTCCACTCGTGACCTTCAGATTATTCTATCATTTCTAATCCACCCTGTTTCTGAGGGAAGAAGGGACAGAAAAACCAGGCATTTCACCTCTTTTCACCCTTCAGAATCACAGTGGGGTGTTTGTCCATGGTATCTTTAACCTTCCTATCCTTTGTAATGTAAGAAGCAGTGGCAGGTGCCTTCTTCTCCAGGACCAGCACAACCCCCAAAAAAGGAGAGAGAAGGAAAGAGCCACGGAAAGAAAGAGACAGAGAAAGCACCGTCAGTAGGCACTGCTAGGTAACCTGCTGGGCGATGGCGGAGGCTGCAGCTGCCACAGAACAATCTAACTTGTGGCTTTGCCTCCTCCCTTTCTGCCTCTGTAGTGGCACAGAATCACTCAGCCCTAGATTCCTCAGTATTTCAGAACCCAGGAGGTCGGGGAGGATACCTTACAGCACCAGAGGCCCCTGAGAGGGTTCACGGCCACCTCAGAATGTTTGGAGCCTCTGGGCATGGGCTCCTTCTCCCAGCCAGGTCAGCTGCTGGGTGGCACAGAGAGAAAACAAGAAAAAGTGGTTTCCCTCAGCTCTCTGCTGAAACATGCTTACAGGGAGTCACTCAACATTTGGTAAGTGCACCGAATGTTTTTACTTTCAATGCCTAAATTTCTCTGGCTTCCGTAAGGTATTGTTGTCGAGGAAGAAGGTGGTATTATCACTACCCTCCCTCCCCGTGTGGTGTGACAGAGCAGAGATAGTTATCTCTACACCCAGCTCAGTGTTGCTTTTTTTGGGTAACAGCTTTCGAAAAACCATCGACTGGGCTCCAGCTGGTCAGGCAGTTGTCACAGTACCAGGCAGGTGACTTTGTCAGGTGGGCATAGGCCATGGAGATGGGCTTTGGAAGATAATGAATGCACCCTCCCTTGGTCACAGACCAGAATCTAAACCCACCATTCCTGGGATGTGGTAGCGAGAGAGAGAAGCTGGGTAAGATGTGCTGGTTAATACAGAGCTCATTCTCTCCTCTCTCCACCAGCCTAGCAATGGCTGGGCACTTGCAGGCTCAGTTTCTAGAAAGGAAAGGTGGTTTCACAAATGTCTCTTGAGCCTTTTCCAGATGGGACCTCTGAGGCCCAGTGTACTGAACTAACTTTCCCAGGGCTGAATCACTATGGGTTGGAGCTGGGACATGGTTCTAGATGCCATGGTTCCGAGTTCAGTGTTCAGAAATTTCTTGGTTAAGTGCAAAGAGCCTGGCTTTTGCAGCCAGACAGCCCTAGACCCAATTCTGCCAAAGAGCCAGAGAGACTTTGCCTTCCCCTGGCTCCATGTTGAGCCCTCAGTCCCCACCAGAGATGCTTCAGAGCCCTGTGGCACAGGTGCAGAGGACACTGGGTGGGAGGACAAGGCACCAGAGCAGCAGGCACCCCTTCTTTCCCCCGATGAGCAGGCACTGCTGGGCACGGATGTTTCATCCAGAGCCAAGGCCCCCACATGAAGGCAGCAAGTAAGTTTCATCCCAGACACGGTTCTAATTGCTGCTGCACACACAGGCCTCCTTCTCCCCACTGAGAGCCACCTCAGGCCCAACTGTATACACGGAGCCAGCGTCCGTCATCACAACTAAGGTCCCTTGGCTGGTTCCAAGACTCGTCCATCCAGCCCCATCCTAGCCTGCTAACCACAACAGGACATGACTCCCAGCTCATCTTCCAGGCTGGGCATCCGCCTTCTCCATTTACATTTTAAAATATATGGCTTTAATTAGGCAAGCGGCAAAAATGTAAGTACACCTGCTGGATGCCAGCCCCATATTAGGTACCGCATAGCTATACATAGTCATATGTAATACATGCATAGACACTCAGGCATGCCTCGCTATCCCTGTTTGGGATTTTTTGTTTGTTTGTTTTTTTCCATGCTGCTAGTACCTGTAAGTGAACCCAGGACAGGGCCACTGTGTCTCACAACTCCAGGGGGTGCCATTCACCTTGTATGCTTTAGAGCTGTGTTGTAGCACATGCCAGTCTCATGGAACACAGTGAATGGTACTTTCTAGACTTGTGAACTCACTGGACAGACCCTGAGTCCTCTCTGCCTCATGTAACCTGCAGATATGCGGTGAGTACGGGTGTGGCCGCTGAACTCTGGCAGACTTGCCTTCAAGTTTGGGCTCCACTATCTGTAAGCTGTGTGACTTCATGTGAGTTTATTAATCTCTCTGAGTTTCTCAGAAGCTAATCATGGTTTTTATTTTTAGGGTGGTTTGGTAAATTAAAGAAAAAATACACGTGTAGAGAGTATTCGGTGAGGTATATAAAGGGTCAACACATAACTGCAATTGTCATCATCATTAATATAATTATTGTTTAGTCTTATGGTCATTATATTCATTAATGGCATGATATGCTGTCCCCACAATGCCTAATACATAAGCACACAGTACAGATGTGTTGGAGGAATGTTTTGAAGGATGACCAGGTAGAAAACCAAATAGTGCTTGCCTACAAGAAAAAGAAGAAAGGTGTCTGAGGGAACTGAGTTAAATCCAGAAGGCACTGAGGCTTTTAATGCGATTTTGGTTTGACCGTGTTCCCTGAGAACTGAAAGCAAAGAGGGAAATCTTGAGCTGGGCATACTTTGAACACCTACACATATAAGGCTATCACATCTGGTGTGAGTGGGGTTCGGTATGAGCAGACCACTGCTTCTTCTGCTTATTTTCTAGAGAAACTTTCAGAGAGAGGGCTTTAGGTTTGGAGGTTTCAGGTCTGCTTTTGCCTACATGGAGGCAGCACGGTAGCCCTGAGCCTCAGGGTCTGACCCCATGGCCCTGTGAACTGCTGCCTTTCTGTGTGGGTAGCACACCCTGATCAATGGGGCAGGTGCTGGGTTGCTCCTGCTTCCCTGTGCCAGATGTCTGCATGTTCAGAAACAGCTGGATAGCTCCTTCCCATTACACGCCAGGTGGTTGGTGCTGTGTAGTCACAGCTAGAATAAAATCCCAGCCCAGAGCATGTCTAGATCAACCTGTGTTCAGTGGTAAAAGCAGGAAAGTCTAGGACTCTTTAAGCGGAGGCCAGGCTTATACCAGCAGGTGGGGGTCGAGCCGGAGCCAGTAGTGAGAAAAATGACATTGATCTCTAGGGTTGTTGATGAATGAAGTGGCCTGTCATGTCTGATGCTGGAGGAACCATGTGCTGAAACCGTATTCCCTGAGAACTGAAAGCGAAGAGGGAAATGAGCTGGGCATACTTTGGGGTCCAGGGAACAGTAGGGTGGAGCACCAAGAGGTTAGGGAACACAGATCATCCCACAGCCCATGATGACACGAGTGGATCTGAGACCACACAGGTGAGAGGATCGGAGTCTCCATTCAGCGAAGGGCTTGGAAGCCAAACCATGAAGGATTCGGAAGACCCGCCAGGCTCCACCTCTCAGAGTAGAGCCCAGATTATTTGTTCATAAGGCCCCCTCTCAAGCATTCACGGCCATGTTGTCTGCCCACCCCATGCTAGGCAACCAGGACACAGAGATGAAGGTGACAGCTCTCATCCTTCAGGCTGTCCCTTCACAATGCCACATGCCTGCACACAGAGCAAACAGCTCAGCTGCTTCTGGAGGTTTCCAAATACCCAGGGTTTGGGGCATCGTGAGAAGAAAGAAACCATTAGATGTGAACTTGTGTGGTGGAACTCTGATTTCACAGTGGATGGAGACAGTAAAGGCTGTGCCGCCAGTGAGCTCTTTAGAAGGGTAAACAGTGCTCAAATGCTACGATCAACAGGGAGCCCAGGGCCCAAGCCGTGGGCCAGCGTGAGACATGACTTGGAGTGGGTGTGTCTCTATGCTCTGGGCAGGCTCCCCATGGCAGGCAGGGCAGGAGGTGGCTATTTTCTTGCTTTTTGTTTTGCCTGTGTTAAACTTGTAGTACCTGCTACCAAGCCTGTATTGACTTGTGCGAGGAGGGGTGAGGTTGGCAGCGTGCCATACTCATTGATTGATACTCAGGCATCCTCATCACGCCGTAATTATTAGAGCCCCGCCTGTGGAGGAGCTTGTGTTCACCACACTTCGTTCCACATCTGGAATCGCTTCAATCACATGGGCATCATTTGTTTTTCCTAGCCAGTTTCTTTGCCTATTGTGATGTATTAGGAAATATGGGATGGAAAGAAGCGCAAGATAGAAATCGTTTCAGTGACAAGGAGTTCTAGTGACAAGAAGGCAAGAGTGCTGGGCATGGCCCAGGATCAGCCTATAACCTGCCACATCCCTTCTTTGTCCTGGCCTCTGTTCAGAGAGCCTGCAGGAAGAGAGAAAACGAAGACCAGTTCAGAGAGGGCCTTCAAAGTCAACGTGAGGATTTTGTAGGTGATCATGTGCATAGGGAATCATTGAAGGATTTTCCAGTAGAGGAAGGCCCTGGTCAGATGTACTGCTGGCTACATGGATATGTGGGTTTGGTCTGGTGCCTTAGACTGAGAGATGTGGGGATCCTGACCCAGGATGGTAGCAGTGGAGGGCAGAGGAGGGGACTGACTGGGGGATATTTTAGGAGAGAAGCCCTGAGGACTCCATGACTAACGACCTTGCGCTGTGATGGAGAGGGCCAACTGCAGATCCCAGCGTTCCTGCTGGGGCTTAATGGGGTATCTCCAGCTGAGATGGAGAACCCTGGAAGCAGTAGGTGAGGCGAGAAGGGCGTGAGTTGATTCTGAGGATGGCATGACTGGAATTGCCACTGGATGTGTGACTGGAGATGTTCAAGTAGTCATAGATGAGGAGAGAGCTCTGGTTTGCAACTGACACTGGGGGTTTCCTTAGGGCCCAGGGAAAGCGTGGAGCATGGGATTGCCATCCTACTGATCAAGGAAGTCTGTGAGACTATCACTTCTGGGGCAAGTAGAGGAGGAGAAGCCTGTAACAAGATTGAAGAATGGCCAGAAGTTCGAAGGCAACCGGTGTGCTTTTCAAATCTCTTCTAATTCTGCTATATGCGTGTTTTAGAAAGTCAAAAGCAAGAAGGAAGCTCCTCTGTTGTGTCACCTCTCTCAGTCTGTGCATAAAGCAACATGGGCCAGCACAGGCCTTAAAGTGATGTTTCAAGCCGCATCATAGTTCTGTACAGGGCTGTTCCTTTTTTGTGGGCTGGCATTTACACCAGCACACGCTGGTGAAACAAACATTATACCATGTGGAGTAGATTTTTGGCCAAATGCCACCTATTTGAAAAGCAGTTAAACCAACTTTGCCTATCAACTGTTGGGACCAAAGCTTAACCATCAGAAATATGCCTAGTACTGGACATACTTAAAGAGGCCAGTGTAAGGGAGTAAATAAGTGATTGGGCAATACTTTAGGTATTAATCTGCACCATGACTACAACAGAACTTGAATTTTTCAGACAAAAACACATAAATACCAGGGAGGCTGTTTGCTTTTAAATCAGTGGTAAGATTTCATCTGAATGCCAAGTTTTGGAGGTTAAAAAAGGATTACTAATTTGTCCTACCTCCAGAGGGGAATCAAATGACACAGCCTAGCCATCTACTAGGTTGCAACTGAGGATAATACACTGAAGCAGAGGATTGCAGAGATCGAACAATTTGAGTTCAAAATGTACCATGGAATTCTCAGAGACAGGTAGGAGTCAAAGACCTGGAACTGAGGTCCCCCCACCCCATCCTCACATTCCTCATCTACAAAACAGGGATAATCCTAAACTGAAATCACTGGTTGTCATGGCAATTAAATGTATAAGGAAACTTCTTTGTGATGTGAAGTGGGTTCGGCACAGGTTGTTGTTTTATTGGTATCCTATGTTCAGGCGAAGACTTCACTTTCAGGTCCGCCTCATGGCCCTGGGAGCTTTCAGAGAGCTGGTGGGGTTTCTGCAGGTTGTGTTTTTGAAACCTTCTTTGGCCCACACAGTTTTCACTTACCCTCTCCACTTGACTAACGTCAGAAAGATTATACGATTGACTGATAGAACACCAGCAACCCGGAGAGATATTGTACCACGGCCCAAGGCTACACTTTCCATTTTTATTAAAATTCTTATTAACTCATAGCCCAGGAGCTTTTAAGCCAAGCCTGATCTCCTTTAGGGTCCCTCGATTGGATCAGAGCAATTTGTGTGCAGTGTTCTGGCCCCACTTTGTGCAGATGCAGCGAAGACAGCAGCCAAATAATGTTATTCGGAAGTGGCTGGGATCTCTCTCCCTTCTAAACCACCTTCCCTACAACACCCTCCCACCCTGACTGTGTAGACACCTGCGCTCCACATTTACAAGTCTACTCCCTGAGTTGAAGGCCTCGCGTTTCTTTGAAACCCTAAGTACTTCTAGGATATATTCTAACTACCAGTCATTTATCCGTAGTTTTGTGATGCTGGGCTTGTTGGCTCCAGTTCTGAGAGCAGAGGTAGCTCCTTCAGGGAAAAGAAAATATCCTGCAAGGATGAAGGTGCTGATGGTAAACACTACCATTGCGGGGAGGGAGGGGACACGGTCACAAGAAAGGAGGAACCTGAGGTGTTGGTCTAGCTCATAGAATTGTGGAGGGGTAGCCGTGTCTGAGATGCTCTGCCACTCTTTGGTGTGAACAAATGGCTTCCTCGCAACAAATAAGCAGGAGCACCTCATCTGCGGAGGGGACTAGGTCCATTGCCTGGGCTGTTGGGCAAATCTGCATCTCAGTTCTTCCACCCATGAGCTTCATGGTGATTTTTATCCTTCAATTGGTGCTTGCTTAAGTGGCCTCCCTGAACTGCTCACACGTATCATTCCACTAATAGGCGGTCTTAAGCTTAATGTTATCACCTTGGTAATCTGCTAAACTATAGAGCGCCTGAAAATAGCAGCAATCTGTCTGCAGCTTGCTGAGTAGAAGGCATTTCTTTCTTGACATAAAATGTATCTGGAGCCTTTTTCACTTTTACTTGTGTTCATGTCAAGATACAGAACATGCAGAGTTGAGGCTGAGGGGAGGTGGCACTGTCCATAAGAACTAATCTCAGATCGCTAGTGTTATTGACTTTGAGCTTATTACCATGAATTAATGAGTAATTTAGCTCTTAAAATCACTTACAAATGAAAATGTGGGTCTGAGACCTCAACTTGACAAATATGCCACTATTTTGTAACTTCTTTTCATTTGAAGGAGGTATTCAGGCAGAGGCTTTTCTATAATATGTGAGAAACTGTTGTTTTTGCATTTTTTTCTCATGTATTCATTCTACAAAGATTCGCGAACTGCCATTCACTGCATCCCTGGCACTATGGCAAACATGTTAGGGCTGTCCTGCGAAGTATTAGAGAAAGGACAATGAACATGTCTGTGGTGCTTGATGGCTGATGGTGTGCTATCACAGTATCTCAGTATCTAGGTCTCACACAACAACACAGTGCAATAGACAGAGGAGATGGTATAATCACTGCCACTTTATAGATGGGGAAACTGACACCCAAGACCACCCAAGCAGCAAGTGTTGGAATTAAGACTTGAACCTAGATCTTCTAACTCTTAAACCATGTTCTCTCAACCATTCTGCCTCCCTGGATCTTAGAACATTCCCAGAGATACAAGGGAGGACCCCCAAAAACTGGAATTTATTTATAAAAATTGTGTCTTTATTCTTACATGTTTAAACTTCAGTCACCTTCAAAGTACTCTCCGTTTGATGCAATACACCTATCAAGATGCTTTTCCCACTGCTCAAAACAGTTTTTGAACTCATTCGTTTTGATGCCTTCTAGTGCTTCTGCTGTGTTTTGTTTCACCTCTTCCACAGCAGCAAAATGGTTCCTTTTGAGGGCTTTCTTTCATCCAGAAGAACAAAAAAAAAAGTCACTCAGAGTGAGATTAGATGAATAGGGAGGGGGTGGGCACAGGGTTTATGACGGTTTGGGTCAAAACTGCTGAACACTCAGTCGCATGGTCATGGTGGAGGAAACAGTTACCTGTTTGCCACAAATCCAGATGTTTCTTCTACAAATTGTGATGCAGTCTTCTCAAAACTTCCAGATACCAACTTTGGTTGACCATTTGATCTAGAGGAACAAATTCTGAGTGTCCTACAAGGGGCCCATCCTCCAAAAGATAATTCCAGGGTTTTTTGGAGGTCCTACCTCATACAAGACTTACAATAAAGACAGTTCTAAGAAATTTGTGATTGAATACCAAATGCATACAGGTGTTTCCAGAGTCCAGGAAAGGACAAAATCGGGTACCAAAAAAATGGTAAAGGAGACATGGCTTGGAGGGTTGGTCAGTTGACGAGAAAGTAGAAGAGACCTTCAAGTGGAGAGTACTGAATGAGAAAGGATCACAGCAAGGAAGGAACCGGCAGGCTATAGTCAAAAGGCTGCAAGAAGATACAGCTCGGATGGAACGGAAGGTAGAAAGACAGGAGACACGAAGCAAGTAGGATAAGGAGGTGGGGAAAAATGCCAGGTGAGGATTTAGAATTCACTCCTCCGCACTCAACTCCTCAAAACAATGTGATAGATGGCATCTTCAGACATGACACCTTCACCCCGGCATATTTACATTTCAACGAATCAATTCCCCAACGCCTCAATATTTTTTCCATCAGGGAGATTAATCAATGAGATGAGATACAAAAGTATCTCACAGTGTTGGAAACCTCAAACACGAGTAGCATATACAAGGTGGAAGTTGATTTATCTTTTGCATCAAAGTCTAAGCTGGGGGAGCTGTTATGCTATATGAAGCTGGCATCATCCCAGGTTCCTCCTGTCATTCCTGGAGTTTGCTTTCATCTTCATGTCCAAGACAACTGGCCACCTAGTCTGTATTCCAGGAAACAGGCTGGACAAAAAGAGGAGTGGGAAGGTAGGTGACCAACATGCTGTTTTTTCCCAGAACTAGAGGATTTCCCAGGACATGGGAGTTTTAATGCTAAAAGACAGACAATTCCTGGCAGACTGGAGGGGTGGGGAAAGGTAGGGTGGTAGGTGGATTGTCATCCTACTTATAGGGCTCCACCTGAAAGTTGCATGCTTCACTCGTGGTCACATCCCATCTTCTAAAACCTAGTCACCTGGTCACATCTAGCTGCAAGAAAGGCTGGAAAACACAGTGTTTATTCTGGGTGGCCACAAGCCCAGATAAAGTCTTAATTCCTATGGAAGAAGAGGGTAAAAGGTATTGGGTCATAACTAGCGGTCTTTGATAATATACAAGTATTTTTTGTTGGTGGGGATGAATAGTGCTCATGAAAGTTAGCAGGCATTTGTGTGACTGATAGCACTGTGTCAGTAGTGGTAACTCAACAAATACTGTCCCAGAAGGCCAGGCTGTGGGGTTTGAGCACCTCCTCCCACATGATCTGCAACTTCACCGTTTTCCTCATTCAGGAGGCATATCTGAGAGTGGTGTTTTACAGGGGCAACCTTGAACCCTTATTTTTAAAAGCATTAATCAGTCACAAATATTTCTTATAACACCCTCACAATTGATTGCAACACACCATCATGGCCAGACAAGAAAACTCGGGTGCAGTCTACTAGGTCACCAGAATGGGTTTTGAGTTCAAGAGTCATAAAATTGACTAATGAAAAAGTATTTGAGAAAGATTCCTCTAGAAGGTTGGGGTGTCTCTTTCCCTTATCCCAGATCACCCAAAAGATGCATGAATCTAGAGTTTTGTATTTAAATATTATCAGAGGTATGTAACTGTGGGCTTCTAGAAGACTTAGCTATAGCAAATTTGAGGACCTACCTCAACTCTGCTCTGTGAGTTCAGTTTATGTTGCTATAAAGAAATGCCCGAGGCTGCATAGTGTACAGAGAAAAGAGGTTTATTTGGCTCATGGATCTGCAGGGTGCAGGCAGAGGGGGAACAGGCTTGTCACATGGCAAGTGCAGAAGTGAAAGAATGAAGGGTGGTGCCAGGCTCTTTTAAATAAGCAGCTCTCACGTGAACAAGCAAGAGCTCACTCATTACCAAGAGAATGACACCAAGCCATCCGTGAGGGATCTGCCTCTACTACCCCAACACCTCCCACTAGGCCCACCTCCAACATGGGGAATCACATTTCAACATGAGATTTGAAGAAGACAACCATCCAAACTATATCCTACCTTCTGGGGAAGACTTTCCATTTAACTAGCCAATTCATATCTCAGGAACAACTTTCTGGGAAAAGTCTGCTGTGTATCCTGGGCTCTTAGGAAGTAATATAAACCCTCAAGCTGGCATGTCAGGAGAGGATGAAGCAATGGGCACAGGTGTGACCGCTGAGTCATGAGGGTGACCAGCCAGGCATGGCTGCCATGCCATTCCCCTCTTTGTCCTGGCAGTGCTGGAGTGAGCTCTCCATGGAAAACCCATCCCACCTAATTAGAGGTTCAGATTGACCCTATCCAATGCACAGCTCCAAAGCAAAGAAGAAGAGATTGAGGGAGCATGGGATGAGGGAATTGTAGAGAGTGTGGCAACATTTGGAAGTCAGTTGTTCATTAGAAGAGAGCCCAAGTCGCAATGTATTTAACATTTCCCATTCTGGAAGCAACCATTCATCACCTCCCCTTTCATCATCACCTCGTGGTGGATTCCCAGTCTCGTCACTGTCTGACTGTACAAATGCACGACTGAGTGTCTACTTTGAATTGTTGTTTCTCTTGTTGATGGATACATACACACACACACCCAAACACACACACATTTTTTAAACAAAATCATTTTGCTGGAGAGAACTAAAATATTTCTGTTCCATTAAACTGAGGTGTGGTCCATCATGCCCAAGAAAATCTTGAGTGCTTTGTGAATCAGCTAGACACTCACCATGTGTTTCTCATCACATTCTGTGCCTGTTTTCTTGTGTACCCTGGAGCCTCCAACTTTAAGAGAATAAACATTCCAAAGGCATTAGTGTGCTTGTATGAATTAGTAGCTTTGACGAGGGAAAAGCTGAAGATGAGATTCAGCCATACTTGTAACTACTCACTTGCCTGAAAGTGTTTGTCATTTGTGAAAGTTTTCAGTCTTCATCAGCCACTAAGACAGCTACAGAAACTTGGGAATGATTTTGATTATGCAGTGATTCAGGGACTTATTAGGGACAATGAATTTGCCCTTAGTTAAGAATCAAAAAGCTATAATGTAATATTATGCAGCCATTAAGTATAACATTTTCAAAGAATATTTAATATTTAATGATGTGGTAAAATACTTCTGATGTAATGTTAAATGGAAAAAAATCTACATCCAAAACCACACAGATAGCATGGTTCCAATTGTACAAATTTGTATATGTAGAAAAGAGACTAGAAGGAAATTCTCCAAAATGTTAAGGGTTGATGGGATTATGGCCAAGTGTTGGTTTTGTCCTTAAAATGATCTACTTTTTCCCACATTTTCTAAATAAACAATTATTCCTTCTATTTTTATTCAAATACATGCTACATTTATAGAAAGTTGTTTTTTTTAAATTATTTCCTTTTTTAAGTTTTCAAGTAAAATTTATTTAGAAAGTAAATTAGAGAGAGAGAAAGCAAGAAAGAGAAGATTCACTTCTCCAAGGTAGGGGAGGGGGCCAAAGCTCAAAGAGCCACATGGACACACCAGATTTTAACAAAGCAATGGCCAAAACATTTTCTACAGAAAAAAATACTATTTTACAAATATATGTATAGATATTTTCTGCAAATGTCCAAGGCAAATGGTATGAATCCTCATCTTTGAATGAGTTCTAACACAAAGTCACGTGCTCAGTGGCATAACTTTAAATTTGTTTGTTTGGTTGTTCACTTATCTATTCATTTTTCAAAAACTGTTGTGTTCCCATTGTACACCAAACTCGGTGCTAAACTGAGTGAGGCCTAGGTCCCAACCATAAGAAGCCTGCAATGTATTACAGTAGGAAAGCGTTCCGCTAAGGCAATATGGCAGTCGTTTTCCAATGTTGTGAATGAAGTGTGTAGTTAATGAATGAATGAACAGATGGGTGATTTAACAAATGAACAGAAGCGGGAGTTCATCACCAGCACTGACCTCTCCTTCAGGAGTTTTCTGGTGCTCTGTGAGATTTCTTCCACCTCCCAGTAGGAATTTCAAGTGTCTGGGCCCTACCCTTTCAGCTGATTGTCTCATAAAATGATAATGGCTCATGGAAGAACTGACAAGCTCTTTCCATGTGCTGTCCTGGCAAGCTTGTGCCATTTAAGGAATGGATGACTTTGGAAGGAGTCACCGTTGGAGGCCTCCAGATGTGTGAGGTTTTTCCCTAATTCGTGCAGGATTCCGATGGGACTAAAACTCAAGCTAGAGACATAGCCAGACCACTGTTTTGGTGTTTTTTGTTTGTTTGTTTTGGCAGAATTGAACCTATGTAGAGGTAGAAGTTAGTGCCTCCAGGGTGTGGTCCTGAACATCCTGAAAAGGCCCTCTGTCACCCCTGCTGTCCCCTGCTCACTGATGTAGTAACTGAGAACAGCGTTCTCCATTCCAGTGAGATACAGAGTTTAACAGGCCAGTGCCCCCGGGAACAATGACCCACTGAATTCCATTAGCCCTAAGGTATAAGTAAATGCCAGGGGAGATGAAGACTTCCTGCTGTGAGACTCCCTGGGGCAACGCCTGTCTCCAGGCTGGCAATATTCCAGGTGAGCGAAGGTAAGACCTGAACCAGGTTGGGCCAGAGGAAAGACATCTCCTCCCTGATAAGTTTTTAGTAAAGGCTCTGTCTGACTGTCTGTCTCGCTCTCACTAATGCACCCCCTGTCCTCTGTGGGGTGTGCAGAACTTCTTGTGGAAGTTTTAGGGGGAGGGTCACACCAAATGTCTTCTTTGCAGGACTTCTGGAAACCCTTACATGATCTAAGTAAATGAGTAACTCTTTGGAGATCGCAAGATGAAAGTAAATGAATTGCCCTGAGACCATAATGAATGCAAATGAATTCTGTACCTCTGCCTAGGTTTGAGAGAGACCAGAGGAACTATGGGTGGAGAGCCCTTGTCTGAGCATGAGAGAGAATCCAAATCAATGGGAATCGGGAAGAAGCGAGGGAAGGAACATGTAAAGTGGTAGTCCTTAGAGAAGCCGTTAACCAGGCCCTGGCTTTTCTTGCTTTCTTCCTAAGGATATAAAAAATATCCTGTGTGGTTTGTGCCCCAGCGTGTCCCAGGAGCCTCTCTCTTCAAGGGGCACAGAGCCCTGTGGGTCTGGGCCAGGAGGCGCATTTGCTAAGCAGGGCTTTCGGAGGGCTTAGCTGCTCCACACTCGATAGCCTCTGTTGCTAGCTGCCTAGAGATCCTAGAAGTGAACAGACTGCCCACTGTGGCAGAGTCCAGACTTTGTGGGTACTGAAGAGTCTCTTTGCTTCCCCTTCCCCTCCTTCATTCTCTCTTAGACTCTTTTTCTTCTGGAGCCCCTTGAGGCCCTCTGGGCCCAACTCAAGACTTTCTTCACCTGGAACTGAACACCAGCTCGGCAGGCCCACCTTCCTCACCCCCCACCTCTCGTTCCCTGCTCGCTCCAAGCTGACTTAGATCTGGAGTCAAAGCTGACTGGGGAGAGGCAGGGCCCTGCCTCTCCTCACCCTGACTCTGCCACCAAGAGCACTGTCTATTTCTCACAGCCACCGCCACTCCCCCATGGCTGTCTGCACTCGTCTCAGCTCCCTGTCCTCTGCTCACACCTTCTTCAGGGATAGTGCCCACCACTCCTGGCATTACCTGTTTTCTACCCTAGTGACCTTCTACAGTGAAATGCCCCCAAAGAGTTGGTACCTAGGCAGGCACTGTGGCTCACGCCTGTAACCCCAGCACTTTGGGAGGCGGAGGTGAGAAGATTGTCTGAACTCACGGGTTCAAGGCCAGCCTAAGCAACATGGTGAGACCTCATCTCTACAAAAAAAAAAATCAAAAAAAAATTAGCCAGGCATGGTGGCGCGTGCCTGTGGTTCCAGCTACATGGAAGGCTGAGGCAGAAGGATTGCCTGAGCCCAGCAGGTAGAGGCTGTGGTAGCCGTGAGTGTGCCACTGCACTCCAGTCTGGGTGACAGAGTGACTCTGACTCAAAAAAAAAGAGTCGGTACTTGTTTTTCTCTGAAATGTACATGCATCTCTCTCACGTCATTCAGTTTTAATTGAGCACCTAATACATGCCAACAACTGTACGGGGGTTACCATGAATGAGGGGTTGTATCTGGCTGTTTATCAAACATATCAAGCAGTTTCAACTGCTGTCATGCTCCTGACTGCTATAAAGGAGGCTGTGAGAATCTTGACTGGAAGCAGCAGTCATAAGCAGTCAATAACCCCATGGCTCTCCGGGAGCAAACAGCCACAGATACAGCTGGCCCGTTCCCAGGGACCAGCGCAGGCAGCTGTGCACCCAGCCCAGATTCCTCAGAAACCCCCCTCCCCCCGGAGGCGGCTTCACATGCCCACACCCCTGTACAAGAAGGCAGGGTGTGGGCTCCCAGGCTGATCCTCTGAACACAGTCTCCCATGGAAGCTTGGCGATGCAGTGTGGCTTGGGGTAACCTTTAGGGGTCTACTTCAAGTGCATTATGGTTCTAAAATGTAAGTTTGCAGACTGTCCTCTGGGAGCATAACTACTCTTTATAACTTTTAGTTCCTGGGGAAAAGCGTCCAAATAAATAAACAAATGAGTTCATTTGGGATTTTATATATGCCAGACGTTTTCTTACCAGCCCAGAACCCTTTAAAACATCCACTCTTTCAAAACTCCGTTTCTACAAGCTAACGCATTGTTTGCAGTCATTTATGTTTAGGTAGTATGGGCTAATATGTTTCTTTCATAAGTAATGCATATGCACTTTAGCAGAGCCTTCTGACAGAATGATGCTTTAACTCTCAAAAAGGAAAAAAAAAATCTCTCTGTAACTGTCATGGAGTGGACATAGATAGGTATTAAGGCAAATCAGTAAGAGAAACACTTTGAAAGGGAGATCTGGGGCACTCTGAAATCATACATTTGGAGTCTGGTTCCCAGTACATATTCTTTTCCAATCGGGCCTAATGTTATACTCCCACAAAGAGCTTGACATTGTAGCCACATTATGGGGGCTTTGGTCTGCCCAATTAGATGCCTCTAATTCCAAAATGTAATTGAAGATTGCGGAGTTTCTGAACTGAGATTATACACCCTTCTCTTTCTGCGGTTGTGTTAGGGATTGGGAACTAAAGCTAAAGACAATAAATATCTTAAGTTTGAAATTTGATGGGAAGACAAAAAAAGAATATGTCTTAAAAAAAAAAAAAATAGAGAGAGCAGGTAGAATAATGTCCCCAGGCCAGGAAAGTACCAGTCATTTTCAGATAAATTATACCCTCCTCCTCCTCCATGGGAAAAAAAAAAATCATACTCAGACTTAACTGTCCCTTTGGCACTTTTGTCAAATGAGTTTTAGTAGCAGGAGCTGCTAAAAATATAAGCCAATTTCTTTCTTCATTTAAATCAAGTGCTTAAAAAAATCGTAGCACCTAGAACTGGTGCATGGCTCAGCATTGCAGCAGCCAGGGCTGCCTCGGTCCCTGAATAGTCCTCAGTGATAGCCCTGTGCCCTCTCAGAGCTAAGGAGAGTCAGCCGCAGGGCCAGAAATTGCCCCTGGAGAGCAGAGGTTGCTTTGGGCACCTGGGACCCGAGTGCGAAAGCTGCCCTTGGGTATAGACTGCCTAGGTCAGATGTGGGAAGTATTAGAGTAACTTCTTGTTTGTTCATTCATTAATCTTGCCTTTTTTCTAAAACAACAACAACAACAACAAACATTTAAAAGTACGAAGCATATGCCAGTACCTGTACTGGGACAGGATTTATGGCCATGAAAGATATAGTTCCTTTTCTTCAACCCCATAGGGTCTGTCACCTCCTCATGTGTAGAAAGCCCTGACCAATTGGCCCTGCCAACAAGGTGAGGAGTAGTGATGGCATACATTGTTTTCAGAGTTAACTAGCTTTCTAATAGAAGACTCTTAAGATTGTAAAAGGCTTTGAAGCCCAAAGGAATATATGTATAATGGTACAATTTCAGGAACTGTGATAGGGAGAAGGGGAGATATGTTTTCACTATGGAGACTCATCATGTTATCTTGTGTGGCAGCTGTTTGTTCTGTCCAAGTGTCAGAAAAGGAACATCTAAATTATGCCTATTAAAGATAATCTTAGATTCAAATTTTAGCAGAGGAAAAGTTATAGCAATTTGCTAATCTAATTCCCATATTTTACGGATGAGGAGGTTCTGGAAGAGTCAGGCTGCGGGGATGCAGTCCACTGGTCTTCCAGGCCGTGTCTTTCACTAGGGAGAAGGCGGCATTACACCACTTCGAGGCCGGAGATGGGAGATGGGAGCAGACCTCCTCGGTGCCGACTGTGAGTTACGCTGGGATTTCACCACCATGCCTCCGGTTCGTGGCCTTGGAACTTATAAATGAGGCCACCTTGAATCAAACCCCCTATGGAACTTCAGTGATTCAAACCAACCTCCTGAATGAGACTCGGAGATAGCTTTGCCATAGTTCAAATTCTGGTCTCTAATGAATAGTGAACATAGTTATTAATGTCACAGCGACTTCCACAGAATTGCTACATCATTTGTACTGCTCTGCCTATCAAACCTGACTTTCCTGTATAATAATCGCATTAGTGCCTTCTCCTTGTACGTGGGGCGTGGATACAGAAGTACTTAGCATGCGCTCCAAAGTGGTTCTAGAAGCAGTGATAGATTGTGGCAAGCCGTCTCCACTGCGCTTTCATCAAGTTCTACTTAGTAACAGTGGTGCAAAAATGGACTAGACGCCCCTGTTGACAACAGGCACCCCTGTTGCCGTGGCACAGGAAGGACGTCAACTGATTCAAATGAAGATGAACCCTGAAACCTCTTGTTCCTGAAAATTATGCGCTCATCACCTGAGCTAGCTCCCAGGCATCAGCAATAGGTAATTCCAGAAGTTCCTGGCCACACAGTTTTACGTTTGCCCATTTGGGCTGTCTCTACTTATGATATTTGATAGTCCACCACTGAGGTCACCGCTGTAACCCTTTCCATAGACGTCAGATTAACTTGTCCTTGACCGGCTGCTATCCTGTCCCTTAGCAGAACCGCAGTTCATTTTAGGTAGTCTTTGGTTCAAGCAAATAGCTCTTAGCAGCAGATTGCAGGGATATGAGCTGAGATTAGGTTTGATTTCTAATGAGTGCTAACTCTTCTGCAGCATTTCTTATGAAACTTTATGTAAGGTACCTTACTTAATCTTCACAGCAACAATAGTATGAGTGGAGAATTATTATTAGACCCATTTTACAGATAGGGAAACTGAGACAAGGGGAGGTTATATAATTTGTCCAAAGTCACACAGCTGTTAAGTAGCAGAAGCTGAGATTTGAATCCAGCTAGTCTAGTTTAATCGCTACAGCATATGGTCACTAGCACACTAAGTTTCAAAACATGTATTTTATTATTGAATGTAACACCCTAGTTGCTGGCACTTTAGGATTCCTTTTACAGGGGAAGATGTCTATGGAAAGAGCCGGTTGGCCTCTGTCAGCAAAACAGTATTTATAGCTCACAGAGACAATGGTGTCTCCTCATGTGAACCCCTAAATCCTATCCAAGAACAAAAGTTAGTCTTGACTTCATAGAGGAGACCTCTTCTCCAACGAGGGCTAGGGGAAAATATTGAGCTATATTAGCTTCCAAAAGCCCGCTTGAGTAAAAAATGTTTCCAAGTCCCGAACTTCTTCTTCTTCCACAAAGATCCCCTGGCTACTCCAGCTGGTAATGAATGTGCTCTCCTCCTGAAGATCCCTTCCTCGAATCTCCTCTGACCCTAAATCAGGACAACTGATCCCCAACCCACCTCACCCCCCAAACGTGCATTCTACAGACATGCGTATTAGGAATAACGCCTCGCTGCTTACTAACTGACGTTCTCTTTCTTATAATTCCACATCAGTAATCTTCATTTTCCCAACAAACTTGAAGGCCGTGAACCATGTCTTAAGCTTCATTATGTCTCACAAAAGACTTATTAATATTCTGGTCACCCCAAGCTACTTGTAATAAATATTTAGGGACTTGACCTAAGGAAGCAGTAGTGTTTTTTAGGAAAAATCACTCGGCAAATGTTACACTGATTTTTTTTCTTGTCAGTATCTGCTGGGGTTTTTTGGGGGGGGAGGAGGAAACTTTTCTTCTTTTCTAGTGGGTTAGGTAAATTCCTAGTTACCTACTAAATTGAGTTAAACTTTCTTATTTCTGGGGAAGATAAAGTACATATTAATAGGCTTATATCCTGTCTCTATAAGGCCACAGCAATGAATTTTGAAAAATGACAAATTCAATAATATATCCGTCGTGCCTACACATACCTAACATCCATCCATCCATCCATCCATTTATCGCATATATTTATTGAGTGCCCTCTGTGTGCCAGGCACAGGGCACTCTGAGTAGCAGGACGGCGTCTATCCATGAAGCCTACCATCCTAGGCTGAGGGGGAGAGAACAAAGGATGTTCAATGAATAAATATATAATTTCACATCTTGCTGAGTGTTGTGAAAATGAACAATAGAATGCCATGAGAGAAAATAACAGAGATACCCAACGTGGAATGTGGGTTTCTCACACGTGCCCAGGTGATGCTGCTAGTTTGGGTGAGGACATCTCACTTGCCTGGTGGATTGCTCAGTACACATTAGAATCACCTGAGGAGGGGCTTTAACCAAAATACTGATGCCTGACCCCACCCCCAGAACTTCCATTAGAACTTGTCTGGGTGGGGGCCTGGGCATCAGCATCTTTAAAGACTCCTTATGGGCACGGGGATTAAAAAAGAAGAACACTTATGCTAGATGGTGCCAGAAAGTGGGTGTTGATTGCTGAGCACTGGCTAATATATCCTGGATGGTCCACTACCCAGATGCTGATTCACGTATTAGCCCATCAGCCCACTGGTAGGATATTCTGCCTTCTCCTGGGGGGGGTCTCACAAATCCCCAGTTGTGATGTGATTCTGTAATTGCACCCACCTGTCACATGAAAGAACTAGATCTTAATAGACCTGCTTGCCTTGAATTTGGGCTCAGGTGTGGATCATTCCTACTATGCTTAAATCACAGACAGTTGGACTCTCCATTCCTGACTGGCGGAGCTGAGAGGAGTGTGTAAGGGAAGGGGCTAACTGATGGGTCTGGGTCATGTAGCTGGAAATAGGAGACCCAGATTCACTGCCATCTCTGGTCTGATGAGGCAGAGACCTTGGCGAGTCCTGTCCACTACTTGGGCTAGAGCTTCCCCATTTGCAAAATGAGGCGATTGAACTAGGAGATGGCTTCTTTTAAGTGATCACATTCTAGCAATTCCATTGCCTAGTAAATATGGACGTGAACCCTGGTTATCTCCTTGATAAAATATGAGTTGGATTTGTGATTCCTAAGACTACTGTGAGCCCCAAGCGCTATGATTCTACTAATAATCACAACCAATCACAACAATAAATAGCTAACATTTAAGGAGCATTTGTTATATACCAGGCATGACTCTGAGAGATGTACACTATCTCATTTATTATGAATGATAAAGCAATGAGATAAATTCTATTATCAACATTGTCAACATTCCCATTTTACAGATGAAGAGGCTAAGCCTAGGCTCAATCAGATGGTGGGTGACAGGGCCGTGCTGTGACCCAGGCCACCTCTTCTATGCCGGGGCTGCCATCCACCACACCGCTTACCACCACACCGCATTTCACTGCTCTGACCCTCGTTATTCCAGGAACGAAATCCGGGTTTGGACTAAATGGTGTCTATGTTTCTCTTAGCTCTAAAATTCAGTGCTTACATGAATACCGCCACTCATGCGTTTATTCATATTTTTTGTATTTATTTAGCAAAGCTTGGCAGAGCTTTGGTGTGGAGCTTAGGAATCAGACTGCCTGGATTCCAATTCTAAGCTGACCACTTATTAGTTGTGTGACTTTGGTCAAGTGACCTAAACTCTTTGACCTCACCAGTCTCATCTATTCAAATGGGATTAAGAAAAGTGTAGCTCTTGTAGGATTATTGTGAGGATAAAGTGACAAGGTGAGTGTTGGGTCAAGTGGTAGATTGCACCTAGCACAGGGCCTGCCAAATCGTAAGCACTCAGTAGATGTTTGTGTCCCTATCATCAGGTCCCACATTAGTTGCTAGGGATACGGAGATGAATGAGACACAGTCCTTGGCATTACAACCTAGGCAGGGAGGAGAGATGGATACAAATCATTAGAATATGATGTGAAATGACAGAACTGTGTGCTCCAAGCTTTTGAGGAATGCGGGGAGGGATCTATCATTTCAGGGGCAGGGGGTAAAATTGGTGAGTTACCCGTCACATGGGAACCTTTGGGCCACTTTTGGCGGTGACAGGAAGAAAAAAGAAGGATCGCAACATGAGTCCTACCTTTGGGGACTACAGGCACCAGGACATAAGCAGCACAGGGAGGGGACCCAGCATAGAGCACAGGGCTAGGAGCCTCTGACCCAAACAGTTAAGGAGACAAGGGTCATCCCTGAAAGGGATGGGAAGACAGCAAGGAGAGACAAAGAGGCTACAGCAAAAAGTAGTTGGCTGGAAGTCGAGCACACACTACAGCCAATGATCAGCATGCCTGGAGGCACTGAAGGCATCTTCAGTGGGAGATGGATCCCTTGTATGGCCAACTGGCACT
Organism: Tarsius wallacei; assembly: GCA_963574415.1. Classification (NCBI taxonomy): domain Eukaryota; kingdom Metazoa; phylum Chordata; class Mammalia; order Primates; family Tarsiidae; genus Tarsius; species Tarsius wallacei. The sequence goes on along the minus strand of CAUYQG010178692.1, from coordinate 6,348 downwards.
GTTGGCTGGTGCGAGGAGCCAGTCTTGGCCGAGGTCCTAGGCCCTGCAGCTGGAAATAGGTAATTGGCGACACCTGGCAGAGGTGAGGTATACTCTGGCAGTGAGACAGTCACAGTTCCTGGTGGTGCTCCTTTCCAGAGTCTAGAAGCATAGCTTAGCAGAGCTGGGTGGGGGTGGGGATTTGCGATCCACTACCTCCATCACAGATCCCTGTACACACACACCTTCAGAGTAGGACCTTGTAATCTGCACTTTAACCAGCTTCCCACAGAGTGCTGGTATCTGTAGTCTATGACTGCACTTTGAGAGACTTTGTGGGATGCTATAGTCAAGGGAAGCTCAGCCATGAAAAACTGAGACTAGACCGACTGACAACTAAGTTGGAACCTCCAGATGTGCAGCGTTTACAGTTTAGGGGAAGCCTGTGTTGTTTTCCTCAAAGTTTCCTGTAAGACCCATATATCTGCCACCTCCACCCCCACCCCCTGCCTTCATTCTCAATATGAAAACTAGAGGCCAAGAGAGCAACATTTAGCTGAAAAATAATCTTTAGAAAATTTACGGGAAAGGGAATGCACCTTTTTGACCTCAAATCTTAAACCCTCTTCATGCAACGCGAGCCTCCTTCTCACCAGCCCTTTCCCACGAGTGAAATGTTGGATTAAGGGTCCTTCCGCTTTCTTCAGGACCTCCTGGCACACTGAGAGTTGGGTTTAGGATGGGCACTCCTGTCTCTTCCTTCCTCCTTTCACCCCCTTGAAAGCCAGCTCTGGATACTGTCCAGTCTTTTCAAACTTAGGGGAACTGGCATATAGCTTTGGTAGGTGGTGTTTACCTATCTCTGAATTTAAAAAAAAAAAGACAACTTTCAAAACACATGTTAGAACCTGCACTGAGCAGAGAGAGACCTTATAAATTCCCTGAACCACCCTCAGGTTGATGGGAGGTGGGGTGGAGCGTCCTGACTTGCAGTGTCACTTGTCAGCTTGTCCCAGTCGGCTAGTTTCCCAATCGCAAGATAGCAGAGAAAGCTTCAGATTTCTGTGGCCCAGGGAAGGACGGCGAGCTTGCACATAAGCACTTTTTCCCTTAGCAGGGAGGGGAGAGGTTGTGTGAGAGAGAGTTCTATCCAGATGGCCCCGGGGCGTTGCAGGGGTGGAGCTGCAGGCTCCTTCTCCCATGGAGATTTGCATAAGGGGTCTCCCTCCTCCCTCTTTTGGAGACAGGGTCCTCACTCTGAGCAGGACAGAGAGGAGGCCTTGAGCTCCACCCATGAAAAGGCAACCCTTGTGTGTATGTGTCTCTGGGCTGGACTTCAGTCCAGAGATAATATTCCCAAAGCTCTAGGGAACCCCTTACAGGAATTCAACAGAGGTCTGAGGAAACAAGGAGAGAGCTTACACTGCCTTCCTTCCTTCCACCCCACAGACAGGCCTCAGCCTCCGCAGGGCGCCAACAGTGAAGAGAAGATGCTGTGGAAATTTCTCTAGGGAAATCTCACACAAGCCTGTAAGAAACTTGACCTCATTTGCATTTTCTGATTGAATCACTGATAGGGTTTTTTTTTTTTTTTTTTCCATTCTCTCCCTGCCCTTTACAAAGACAGGCCTAGGAATAAAGAAAGGCTAGTATTTCCAGGAGAAATGTATTATTACCTATCGGCAATCTAGTTCTCTCACACTTATGTTTTGAGGCCTTGACTGATTCCACAGTGGATGTGTCTCTGTATGGTGCTATTTAAAAATCTTTCTTCTTTTCGTGCACATCATGGCTTAATGAAAAGTTCAACAGCATCCGAGCACACTCCTGAAGGATTTATTAGTTAACAGAATCCTCATCCTCATTGTGGTGGTGAAGGAAATTCTTTCAAGGACGACGGTTCTAGTAATAGCATAAATCAAAGACAAGACGGCTGCTTGCTCTGCTCAAGATTTTTGTTTTTAATCTCCTGCCCCAAAGGAAGGGGAAATTTAGATGTAGAAAGCCAGAGAGTGATTTAGATGTCAGTGATGATCTGGACTGCTGGAATCTATTCGTTGGTGTCAGAAAGCCTTTAAGAAAGGCATCCAGCGGTGCGGCGTTTGTTCCTCAGCTTGCCCGTTGGCCTACCTTGTGCTGGTTTTGCACAAGTCCATAAGCACAGTTCTGTCTGTCTGGCCCAAACCATGGTGGAAAATACTGCTGTGACAAGGAATTAGCAAGTTTCTTGCTGGGCCTATGTATACAGGACTCGGAGACACGTGCCTAATCCTAGGAAAGACAAACCTGAAGCCAGGGAAAGGCAGTTCAATTCATTTTCCTGCTGGTAAAAAAGAAGTAGGAATCCCCTTTGTTTTTTCATGCAAAAGCAAGAAAACTCTAGAAAGTATAGCATTTAACACCTACGGGGTGCTTTTTTCTTCTTAGTTATCAGTTACATCTTTTCTCTCCCACATTCCCCCTAAAAAAGGGAACTTAGAGGGCCTCAGAGTCCCAAAGAAAGAACACTCCATCAGTGGAGTGGACATCCTGTACTTATAATCGGGCAAGGTGGGGTTTGAACACATTCTGGATTTGCTCTGGGCTTTGTCACTTAGCTGTGTGACCTTGAGCAAGGTACTCCACCTCTCTGAGATTCCCTGCCTTCGTCTGTTAAATGTGGCTCAAATTCCTAACAGGGTGAGTGTGAGGAAAAAAGGGAGATAGTGTAAGAATCCTAATGGGGTCTCCTTCCCTCTGCACTTTTCTTACATGGAAAATTCCTGAAAACCAAAATGTAAGGATGGTTCTATTTTATTTTTTTTATTTTAAAGATGTGGGGTACAATTCAGGACTGGTTATACAAGTGGTCACTGTACAGGTAAAATTTGGGCCTCCCTTTGGTCCCCCACTTCGCCTGGTTTGAGAAATCAGGTACTCTTAATGATATTATGTTCCGCCTCCCACCCCTACCCTGGCAGTGTCCTGTTACTGCCAATTCTTGTCTTATGGTATTATGGTGGATGTTCAGGGTCCGTTTAAGAGTGAGAACATGTGGCGCTCTGTTCTTTGTTTCTGTGAAAGATCACTGAGTATGATGGACTCTAAATAGGATGATTTTATTTTTAGTGTATTCCCTAATTCCATTTCAGTTCTCCCCCTCCCAAATATCTTCCCTCTTTCTTACTTAGTCTTGTCCCTAAGTCCTCTCACCCACAGTCATTCCCTTCTTTCAGGAGTCTGCTCCTTTGTCTTCTTTTCTTATGTCTTGACTTCTATTTCTCTCCTGTGATTTACGTAAAGGAAACGTATGGAAGGATTAGCGTTAAGGCTGGGGCATAAAACATAAGAGAATAGGCTCCAAGAGGAAAAAGACACTGTATTCTTTTATTCATGCAAGAAAAATTGATGAAGCCCCTACTGTGGGCAGACCAAGGGCCCAGGATGGACACACTTCCTGCCCCACAGAGGTACGTGGGCAAACTTGGGAGTCAACAGGTGAGTGTGATTCTCTCTGTCAGGTGCTTCGGCACAGGAGACAAGCACAGGGCATTGTGGGGCACCTTGGAGGGACCTCAGCCCGCAGCTGAGAAGGAGCTCACATCTCCCTGGGAACTGAAGGGGAAGACCAGGGAGCAAGGGCCTGCCAGGCCAGGGACAGAGTGTGTGAAGGCAGGAGGAGAGAGTGAATCTGGTGTGTTTGGAGAAACAAAGGATAAGGATGGAGAAGTGAGGAATGTGTTCTACTGTTCTATTGAACAGCAAGGTGACTACAGCTAATATATATTATTATATATATTCTAGACAGATATACCTCATTGGATTATACTTTGCAGATACTGCTTTTTTTTTTTTTTTTAAACAAATTGAAGGTTCCTGGCAATCCTGCCTTGAGTAAGTATTGGCACCATTTTTCCAACAGTCATGTGCTCACCTTGTGTTTCTATGTTGGCATTTTTGGGGGGAATAAAGTATTTTTAAATTAAAGTATGTATATTGTTTTCTAGACATATGCTATTGCACACTCAATAGACTACAGTCTAGTTGAAAGTAACTTTTATATGCACTGGGAAACCAAAAAACTTGTGTGACTTGTTTTATTGCGATATTCGCCTTATTGCAGTGGTCTGGAACCCAACCTACAATACTGCTGAGATATGCCTGTATTTCAAAATGGCTAAAAGATAAGGTTTTAAATGTTCTCACCACAAAGAAATAAGTATGTGATATGATGAATATGTTCATTTCACAGTATATACATGTATCATAGCATCACATTGTACCCCATAAATAAATGCGATTATTATTTGTCAATGAAAAATAAATTTATTTCCAAAGGATCAGGATGGAGGAACAGTGTGCAGGGGAGAGGGTGTCTGCAGATGAGCCGGGCAGCTTTGCATGCCCTGGGGGTTTAGCCAGTGGAAGTAAATACTGGGCTGACTGCAATCAGCTCTGTGATACCGGCCTTTGGCTCTGGCCCCAAGGGGGTAGGGGGGTGTAGCTGGGTCTGCTTATCTTTCCTCCGTGCCTATCTTTCCACATTTGTAGGTTGGGCCCTTAGAGTTGCCAAGTCCTCGGCTTTGAAAACAAGCCGCTTTGCTCAAGTTCATTGCTGTCAGTGGTCCAGTGAATTGAGATCAAAAGAGGTCCCCCTTGGCTAGGCGCTGTTTTAAGGACTCTGCTGAGGGTTTAAACGGACTAGTTTTGAAATGTAAGACAAACCATAATCACCAGGCAATGCTCCCTTGTTTTGCCAGGGAGAGACATTTATAGGTATTAAACTAGTTCCAGAAGGCCTCTAATACAGTTCCTTAAATGCAATCATAACACAGAATTATTAGGGGAAACTATTATTATTATTCCAAGTAATAACATAATTTTGTGCCCGTGGAGGACATCCAAAGTGCTGAGAGAAATGAGCATTGGCTAATTAAGCCTGGCCACTCCCCCATGAGTTAGGCGAAGCATCATTAGACTTGTTTTTATAGAAGAGTCAACTGAAACACTATTGGGTTAGCTGACTTCCTTGAAGTAAAACCGTGGGAAGAAACCTGGGAGTATTTACATTTAACAAACCCATTTGCCTCATGCATCCTGCCTGTGAATATGGATTCGGATTCACCCCATGCGTAAGCAAAGAATACACCGCCAGGTTTGGGAAACCTTAGAGGACCAGGGTCTGCCTTTCCCACTCCAGGGCTGAACTAGGAGGAGAGAAGAAGCACCCAGAACCAGTCCTAATAAATGTGCCCCCTTCTCCTCCATGCTCCCATCGGCCTTTGTGCACAGAGAGAAGCTGATGTGCAGTGATGGTAATGGCAGCCCTTCAGAGGAAAATAACAGCGCCAGTTAAAAATGGCAAACAATGCCAAGCAGTGTAGGGAGGAGGATGGAGGGACAGCGGGGCCACTGTTGGAGGGGCTTCCTGTCCCCATGACAGGAGCATGTAGCCTGGCGATTCTCCAGCATCTAATGTAGCCCCGTTTTTCTCTTACACACATCTTCTTCAGTTCTGGCCTCCTTCCTTCAAAATACCAGGATTTAAACTTAGAAAAGACATCTATAGGGCTATACAGACATCTTAGGAAGTTGGGTTTTTCTTCTAGATTATTCATTTATTTTTCATCCCATGAGTCTTTCACTCATGTCAGAAACTGCAGTGGACGCTGGAAATATAGAGCAGAATAAGGCTTGAGTCCTACCGTCAGAAAACTTCAGCCTGGAGGATAAAAAGATGCCGTATATCCCCTTCATCCTGCCCACCCCCAACAAAAGTCAGCGTCCTTCACATATGATTTGTGTGCTGCAGTACCGGAGAGCACACTCAGGATGCCTCGGACAACACAGGCTGACTCTTCTTGGGGAGCTGGAGAAGGCTTTGCGGTAGAGTTTGAGCTAGGGTTAGAAAGATGAGATTTTTGGCCTGAGAACTAAGAGAAAGACCTGCTGGGCTTAAAGAACAGCCTGGGCAAGGGAGACATGATGCTGTATGAGGCTTGGATATCGCTTGAAAACGTAGGTCTTCATTATGAGAGATTGCCCCTTTGAACTGGAAGAGCTAAATAGCCCCTAATTATATATTCTCTCATAATTCTCATAGATTGTTTTATAACTTGTAGTACACCTTTTTATCCAAATAGATTACAATTTACTCAAATTCTAAGACCCTTTTTTTCCCCACAGCATGGGTAGAGAAACACTGAGTGTCCAACATTTACCCAAGAGACATAAAAAATAAGTCAAAGTGGCCGGGCTCGGTGGCTCAGTCTGTAATCCCGCGCTTTGGGAGGCCGAGGTGAGTGAATTGCCTGAGCCTGCGGGTTCGAGACCCGCCTGGGCAACTTGGTGAAACCTCATCTCTACAATAAATCAAAAAATCAGCCGGGC